>JAODAL010011521.1:0-99631 GCA_025379985.1 Phyllomedusa bahiana
CCCTTTTTTTCAAAGTATAATTGTTGGCACACCTTTTTCATTTTATGCTATTTGGAGATGGAAAATTCATTGGTTCTGCACTCAACCCCCTAAATTAAAACATGTCGGGTTAACTCAATTGCGGGTTCCTATCACTCCGGGGGAAAGTGGCAGTCTGAATGGACCCTGTAAGGAACAGTTTTGGGTTTTTGGGGATCCCCTGCCTGGGAACCCCTTGACTGTTGAGGTGAGCTTAATACAATCTTTGATCAAATACTGTTAAACTAAAGAGTCCCAGGTTTTTCATATTTTCCTTAGCTGTAAAGCATTTCCTATATTCCTATATAAGCTTGAGGTTTTACTTAGTCTTTAGTGTACCACTGATTTATGTATTAGATGCAACTCAAGTGAATAGGACTGAGGTAGGAGTAGTACCAGGCGCAGCCACTACAAAATCTACATACATCAAACTTTCTGAGACGGGAGGGTGGGGGGTGCTCACCTCTTCCAAAATGTGAACAAGGATGATATTCTGCAGGCTAGAGCAGTCTCATTCAATGTGCTGAAAAATCTGTGACTCCTACAGCCGAAGATATCCAAAATCAGGGAAATGAAAAAGTTTTATCCTGCACTAACGAAAAGCTAAAAAAGACCCTTATTAGGAATCCATTTACTCTACGGATGCACCTAATATTTTTAATGGATTTCTTTTAACTTTTTGTTGGTGCTGGATAAAACCTTTTTCTTTTTCCTGATTTTGACTGCAAAATCTACAGAGCTGCCATGGTATCGGTGGCCTGTGCTGATGAAAGACCATCGATATTTCTCGGTTGTCTTGGACAACCCCTTTAACTCCTTAACGACCGCCCACCGACTTTTGACGTTGCTGCAGACAATGGAGTATGCGGCTCCGGGCGCCGCAGCTGCGCTGAGATCGGGACTGTACTACACAGCCCTGATTCCAGAGCATCCCCTGCGAGCACCGGGGAGCGGGGGAAACCTCAGTGCTTTAACCCTTTGATTGCTGCGGATCGTCACCTCAGCACAATCAAAGGGTTTCCCTGCTCTGTCGGGTGATCGGAACACCCGGTGACCTGACAGAGCCCAGGGAACGGCTGCACAGTCAACCCTGGGGACCTAGAGTAGCCCCAGGGCTGTCTGTGTATGAAGCCAGTGACTAGGACACACTGTGTACTGTCCTGATCACTGCCTGTGTCAGATTGACACAGATTATAATGTATTAGCATAAATGAATATGCTAATACATTAATAAGTGTAAAAAAAAAAAAATGTAACCCAGTTCTCCCTTCATGAGATTTAAAAAAAGTAAAAAAAAAAAAACAAACAAAAAGTATAAAACAGAATACTGCGCATCCCGCCGCCTCCGTCCATAGCAACCCCTGCTAACCTGTTTCACTTTTCATTGTATGTCTTTCCTGCCACTTTTACATGTGCTCTGTGGAACGCCGATCTGTTGCAAACAAACTCATGCTGTTCATGACCTTTTTCCTCTCTAACTCCCTTAAACTCCTAGCTCTCACAGAAACTTTGGCTCCAGCCATCCGACACCGCTTCCCTTCTGCTCTCACCTATAGCGGCCTACACTTCACCCACACCCCCAGACCTGAGAACAGGCCAGGTGGAGGAGTTGGCATACTCCTTTCTCCACACTGCACTTACCATGTCATTCCTCCTGCAACCTCCCTCACTTTCCCCTCTTTTGAGGTCCACACCCTCAGACTCTTTCGGCCATTTTCCCTCATAATCGCGGTTGTGTACAGACCTCCCGGCTCACCCCGCCATTTTCTAGATTATTTTGCGGCCTGGCTCCCTCACTTCCTCTCCACTGAAATACCCACACTCATCATGGGTGATTTCACATCCCATTGACAGCCCTATGTCTCCTTCCTGCCTCTCGGTTTTTTTTCGCTAACATCACCCTTTGGCCTTTTGCAATTTACAGATTCTCCCACCCACAAGGATGGACACGCTCTTGATTTGGTTTCTGCAGTCATTTTCATCAATTAATAACCTCACTAATTCTCTGATCAAAACCCTTTATCTCCTTCACTATCACCATTCTCACCCTTCTCGGGACACACCTGCCCATCACCCCCAGAAACATTCGCTCCATGAACATTCAGGAACCACAGACACCATACATCCTCACTGCCCCCCATCTCCTCCGACTCCTGTCCTGACCTGGCTGGGCAACAATACAATTGAAACTCCTCACACCCCCCTGGACATATTGGCACCACTCAGACACCGCACCACCAGAGTCAGACGCCCGCAGGCATGGCACACACCATCATACCCGCTTTCCCGCAGCGCTGTTCCAGGGGTGCTGAGAGACTGTGGAGAAAGTCAAAGCTACCTGCAGACTTTCTCCCCTATAAATTTTTGCCTCAGGACTTACCACACTGCCCTTCACTGCGCCAAACAAGAATATTTCACCTCCTTCATCTCAACCTTACACAAAAACCCTAAACGTCTGTTTGACACTTTCCACTCCTTCCTTTCAGCCCAAAAACTCAGGGACCGGTCACGACCTCTGTCTGAAGACCCGGCCATTCACTTCAAAGACAAAATAGACAGTATCCGGCAAAAACATTTCATCTCAATCCTCAAGTAACACCCATCCCGTCCCCTCCCGGGACGTCCTCTAGTCTGCTCTCAGCTCTTGACCCAACGACAGAAGAAGTGTCCAGGCTTCTCCTGTCAGCTCGCCCCACCACCTGCTCTAGTGACCCCATTCACTCCCACCTTGTCCAGTTCATTTCTCCAGCTATAATCTCTCACCTTACTGCAATCTTCAACCTCTCTCTCTCTACTGGGATCTTTCCATCTTCCTTTCAAACACACCATCATAACCCCTTTACTTAAAAAGCCCTCTCTGGACCCGTCCTGCGCCGCCAACTACCGACCAATATCTAATCTGCCCTTCATCTCCAAACTCCTGGAACGCTTAGTCTACTCTCGCCTGATCTGCTATCTCTCTGATGATAATCTTCTCGATCCTCTACAATCCGGTTTCCGCACCCTACACCCACAGAAACTGCTCTAGTTAAAGTCTCCAATGATCTCCCACTGCTAAATCACAGGGGAAATACTCGTTGCTTTCTTTCTCCTGGACCTCCTGCAGCGTTTGACACTGTTGATCACCACCTTCTCCTCAGCATGCTCAGCACCATTGGCCTCCAGGACACCGATCTCTCTTGTTTCTCGTCCTACCTCTCTGACCGCTCCTTCAGTGTCTCTTTTTCCGGTTCTACCTTTCCTTTCGCCTCTCCTTTTTGCTGTTGGAGTTCCTCAGGGGATCAGTTTTTGGTCCTCTCCTCTTTTCACCCTTTCACGCCCCCATTGGACAAAACCTTTAGTAGATTTGGCTTCCAGTACCTTTTCTACGCTGGGTGACACTCAAAATTTTACACCTCCTCCCAGACAAACACTCCTGTTTTGCTACAAAACACCCAGGACTGGCCCGTCTTTCTGGGCTCTGACATCTTTTCCCTTTTCCATCTAAAACTTTAAAACCCTTTTTAAAACCCAAAATTCTTGTCTTTCCACCAAACTTTTTAAACCCAAACCCACCCTGCTATTTTTTTTTTCTCCTTTTGGGGGGCACCACCGTAACTCCCAGGCCCGCAGGCCCGCTGTCTTGGGGTTATACTAGAAATTTTAATCTGTCTTTTTTCCCCCTATATCCCGTCCCCTTTCCCCCCTCCTGTCTCTGCACCCCCAAGAAAATCTCCAAAATCCGCCCCTTTTCTCATGTAGAAAAAGCTCAAACCCTCTTTTTTGCTTATTTATTTCGTCTTGACTACCCGAACTCCCTGCTTATCGGTCTCCTCTTGTAAAAATTTTTCCCCCCTCCAATCTGTCCTGAATGCCCAGCCAAAGGGTTGTCCCTTTCTTTCCGGGGCGCTATAATGATTTCCTTACCCTGTGTCAGGTTTACTGCATGGTTGCCCTTCAGTACAGGATACAAATTGAAAATCATCACTGTCACCCCCTTTTAAAAGCTCTCCACCAGTGCTGCACCCCCCCAAATCAAACCCCCCTCAAACTCTGTCTACCATCCTACCCGGTTCTCCACAGTGCCCGCACCTCCCAGTTTTTTTTTTTTTTCCCCTCATCTCTGTCTACCACCCCTTTCCCGGGGCTCTCCCCAGTGCTGCACCTCCTACATCTCCCCCCTAGTCTCTGTTACCCCCTACCCGTGCTCTCCCCTTGCTGACATCAGATTACATGTCTCAAGTCCCTCCGCACCTTCCCTGCCCGTCTCAAAGATTTCACCCCGTGCGGCGCCAATCTCTGGAACATGCTACTGCGACGTGCGAATCAGGCACACTGCAACCCTACAGTTTTAGGGGCCCTGACAGAATACATGATTATAGGCTGAGTCATGTATCAAGATCCCTAATTGCTAACCCCACCTTCTATCACACCTATCTGCACTCCCGAAACTACACTTGGTCACTCACAGGCACTTACCTGTATTATAGATGTACTGTCAGGGTCACCCAACTTTTATGTAAACCACCTCCTATTTATGATAACGTGGCTGGACATTGTAAACTGAGCCACTTCTTAACCCTTTGTCTCACCCATACACCATAATAGATTGTAACTCTCGCGAGCAGGGGCCCTCACACCTTGTGTCTCATCTGTAAGTATTTCTAATGTGTAATGTCTGTACCTTTACCCTCTAAATTGTAAAGTGCTGTGGAATATGTTGGCGCTATAGAAATAAAAAAGTCTAAAAAAATTAATATTATTATATAAAAAAAAAATAAAAATTTAATAAAAAATAATTGTGCATATATTACTACACACAAGAAAAAACTACACATATTTGGTATCCACACGACCATAATACCTGTACAATAATCTAACAAGTTATTAAGTGATGAAATGTGCTCAATGGTGTAAAACTTAAACTATTCCCAAAAAAGTTACAACTTGTCTCGAATTAAAACGAGGCCCTCATACAACTCGCGTCATTAAAAAAATAAAAAAGTTAACTGTTGAAACGCAAGGAGGCACAGAACACAGTAATAAAAGAAATGTTTGGTCATTAACTACTTTTCAGGCGTTCGGCTTAAGGCGGGTTTAAATAGCTTTGTGGATGTTTTGTTCCTCTCTTAACAATTGTTGTGTGTTCCACATAACTGTTTCTACACGTCTCCCTAAATCTTCTCCAGCTCAAACAATGACCTGCTGAGGAAAGACGCCTCCGTTTAGTGGCCGCAAAGATGCCTAGTACAGGTCTGCGGTCAACATCAAGAATAGCCTGCTGGACCTGCTTGCGACGTATTGGTCCTTAATATACTGATAAGTTAAAGCATGCGTGCTCCGCGCCCTGATCCTTTGTTCTCGAGTAAATTGGGAGTTTAGTTTAGTATGATCTAGCTCGCTGACCACACTTGTACGTATCCAAGGAGCAGATGTTACTAGTTGTCCAAATACACGGTGTGCGTGCGAGATCATAGTCCTTGCATCTCAGGACTCTACGGTCTAGAGATAGTAACGGTCATTTATTTATTATTTTTTTTTTAAAGTCTATGCAATTCATTATATTCAATAATTTTTACATTTGAGCAAATACGGAAAAAAAACCTGCTTAAAATATGACAGTGTTATTGCAAGTTAGGGATTTGCTGTGGGAAAGTTTCTACCGGAAATACAACATAATCAGCAAATGCTGCACCAATTATTTGTGTAGTGACTTTGGCAATAAAGCAAATATTCATATGTAGCCCTCACCAATCTGCTGGGGCTCCGTTGGTGACGCTTCCTGATCACCGCTGCACTGAGGACTGCTGCCTCCTAGGTGCGAGTAAATGATACTTGGCCCGAGTTGAGTGACCGCAGCTGTGATCGGCTGCAGAAAAAAGGGAAGTCATGTGACTCAAATTGAATGCATCAACACTTAGAAGAACAGAGAATGGGTGACCCCAATGAGAACCAGGGATGGCAGCGATATGGGAAGCAGATCCAGTAGATGGTAAATTGAGTATAGTATTTTCACTGTATTGGCAAAAATCGAAATTCACACCAATTTGGTACAGATTTGCTGTTGTGGAAATATTTCCACAGCAAATCCAATACTTGTGAACCTACCCTAACCCTATCAACATTGTGCTGTTCCTCTCATTCCTTCTACAAATTTATTTCTGAATCAGTCAGCTGGGTGTTACTATTCCAGTAGTCAAAGGGGTGTGTCCCTGTAAGCAGTCTGTCACTACTGATTGGACAACGTCAGACTGTGCAGGGACCCCTCCTCCCCCTCCGCCTGGTTAAATCCCGCTGGGCAGTTTTAGAAACATATTCCCCGTTTCCCCGAAAAAAAGGGCATCCCCCCGAAAATAAGACCTAGTGATTTTTTTTTTTTTATGGAAAATTAAAAGTTTTGGGGCTTATGCTGATGTTTGTGTGAAATTTTACTTCTTTTTTGATTTTTGGGTTCAAAATAAAATTCTTGTTCATGGAAAAATAAGACATTTAAACAGGAAAAAAAGTCCCTTTGCTTGTTTTTAGAAGGGAAAATTAAATATTATTTTTTGGGGGGAAAAAGGGGGGATTTGGGGGGAGGAAAAAACGGAGTAACAGGGACAAAAAAGAGTTTAACACGAAAATTTTTCTGTCAAAAGGAAAAAAACAAAGATTTTTAAAAGGGACATGTGAAGGGGGGGCTACAAGTCCCCTGTTAAAAGGGGGTTTTTCCCAGGTCTTTCGGTTTTTGGGGGCCCAAAAATTTGGAAAAAGGGTTTATTTGATGGTGAGACTCTGACTCCCAGCACCCCCACCTGTCCACAGATTGAAGGGGCTTTTTAGGGATCCCCCAAAAGCCCCCTCTTTTAGAAAAATAAAACAGCACCTTTGGGGTTTTGCTGAAATAAACCCTCAATACTAAAGGCCTCGTTCACAAGGCTGATTTGGGCGCTGATTCCAGCCGTAATGGCGCCGGATTTGCGCTTTCAGTACGGTGGAAACCGTCCCCAACCCTTTATGGTAATCCCCGTTTTTCATTGAGAAATTGGATTCCCTTTTTTTCCCCGGGTCGGGGGAAACTGCCGAGGGGGGGGAAAAAAAGGACATTTCAAAATTTTTTTCGGCGTGGTTTCCCCCGCCGTGAAAAATGAGGTTTATTTAGGGGTCCCAAAAAAAATTTCGGGCGGCAATAAGTTTGTGGAACATTGCCTCAGGGTTTGTTTACCAGCCTTTTTTTTGGGCGCCCGATTTTTTTTTCAAAAGTCCAAAACAGGGATCAAAAAAACCCCGCCTGGAAAACGCGCTTCTTCAGAAGAGGTTTTAGGCGCGTTTTTGATGTGTTTTTGTACAAGGTTTTCAACATGTTTTTCACCCATACAAATTAATATCCAGGGCAAAAACCGTGGTGAAAAAAAAAACCGGGCAGAAAAATTCTAAAAAATCGCCCAGGGGTTTTTGGGTTAGGTTTTGAAGCTCTCCCTTTTTCCTTTGGGGATTTTCAGGCTGAAAAAAGCTTCAAGAATTTTTATGCCTTCTTCAAAGAAGAGTTTGGAAAAAAAAAACCCTTTTTGTGTGTAAACTACAGCGCGTTTTACATGGAAAAATGAAAATGAATGAGGGTGTTTGGAGGCTTTTTTGAGTATTTTGGGGGGAAAAACGCCCCCGAAAAAAAGGTCAAAAATCCCGGTGAATTATTTAAGGGCCACATGTGGGAAAAACTGTCTTGGTCAAAACTCCTTTTTTCCCCTAGAAACCAATCAAAGTATGCCCCAATCAGAGCACCCTTTTTTCATTTTTTAGGGCACTATATAAATGGAGGGGCGCCTGTTGGTGCTATGGCTTGGTTGTATGGGCAACAAAGGGAGTTTTGATAGACGTTTTCATAATGTGGCCCAAAGGCTGCCTCCAAAACCAAAAAAACAAAATTCCCTTGGTTTCTGAATCCTAAAACGTTTAACCCGACGATTATTTGAACAGTTTTTACCAAAAACAAGGATTTTTAACTTGTTTTGTTTTTTTTGGGCCGGTTTTTTTGGGTTAGTTTTTAAAATGTTTTTTACTTTTATGCCAATTGATTTTCCACTTAAAAAAAAACACGCAAAAGCGTCCCCTTGACTTCAATAGGAAAAATTTTTTCCCCTGGTTTTCAAGAGTTTTAATTACGCAGAAGATTGAGCCCCTTTCCGGGGTTTTTGTCCAAAAAAAATGTGGTTATGAAAAGTGAACCCCAGAAAATTTGGTGTTTTAGGGGTACAGGTTGGATTTTTATTTGGGGGCTGTGTGGATGGAAAATCCGTTTCCCTGTAAAATGGAACCAAGGGCCACATGTATGAAATGTTTTTGGTCTAAAATTCACTTTTGTCCCCATAGAAACTTTTTAGGAAAAAAAAAAAGTGAGTTTTAGACCAAAACAGTTTCTTTCATGTGGGCCTTAAGTTTTTGATTGCGGGTTTCTTCTTTCCCATTGTAGAAAACCAAGGGAGTGTTCTGTTTCTTTAATCGCAACAGAAGGGTTTACATGCTGGGACAACCCCCCCTTTGGGCAATGGAATTGTAACCCCAGGAAAGGGCGGTTTTAAGGGACTTTTGTAGAAAGGGAAAGAGAGGGAAACGAAAAAGGGTTTTTAGGGTTAGGGTAGGTTTACAAAAAATTGGAAATTTTCTGGGGGGAATATTTGAAAAAGCAAATCTGACCCAAATTGTGTGGGAAATTTTGATTTTTTTCCAAAACAGCCAAAAAAAACTATACTTCCCAAATTCCCCCTTCCCTTGGGGGGTGCTCCCATATGATGCCTTACTGGTTCTCATGGGGTCTCCATTTTTGTTTTTCAGGGTTTATGTATAAAATTTTAGGAATGACTTCTGCACCAATCAAAAGGCTGTGGTAAACAGGCAAAATATATTTTCTCGCAAACCCAGTAGGAGGGGTTCAGCCCGTGATCAGGGGAAAACGCACCCCGGGAGCCCCCGCAGATTTTGGGGGGGGGGGATATAAAATGATATTTGCTTTGTGCCAAAGTCATTACCCCAGATTATTTGGTTTCGATTTTTTCTTGTGCATTTCTGTAAAAAACTTTCCCCGCAAATTCCCCTTTTCTACAAAAACACCGTCATTTTTTTTGCAGGTTTTCCCAGTATTTTGGTTTAAAAGTTTAAACCCCCTTTTCTTTAAAAAATTTTTAATTGCGGGTTTTTTAATTTGTTAACATAAGTAAATTGGGAATTTTTTTGTTGTTTTGTCTGAAATTTGTGGAGGGGTTTTCAGTAATTTCATCCCCTTTGGCCCCCGCCGAATCCCCTGAGATTTCCCAAAGTGAAAAACCCTCGGCAAATTTTGGCCCGTAAATTCCCCTAGATGCCAAAAGTTCCCATACTGTCCCCCCGGCTGACATTTTTGTTGTGTGTTGTTTCCCCTTTGCTGTTTTGGGCCCAATTTTGCAAAACTCTTTTTTTTTCCCCGGTTCAGATGTTGAGGGGTCAGAAGTTTTTTTTATTTTCCTAAACGAAACCCTTAAAATTTCCCCTTTTTGTAAGTTTTATAAAAAACCTTTCCGTGCCCAAAATTTTGTCTCCCTGGGTTCAGACCTTTTCTAAGGGGCTCTGTTCCCGTTTTCAATTTATAAGAAAGGGTTTCAGTGGGAGACCCCCTTTTTGCAGCGGTTAAGTTTCGGTTTTTAGAGGCCCTCGATCAAGGGGGTGTTCTGCCTAGCACCCTCCCGTGGGGGTAACCTTATTTTTGTTATAAGGCTTTAAAGGGGTTGTTTTTTTAAACTTTAATTATTTTTCCCCAGTCCCCGTTTTTCAGTTTCATTTTTTTTAAATCAGTTTTACTGGCTTCTATTGGGGTGGGGAAATTCAAGCTGGTTGGGGGGTCTGTAAATATAGCGACCGTGTTTAGTTTATGTTGAAGGTTTGGAAAAAGGTTTTGTAGTTTTTGCACGTCAACCCAAAAAAAGCAAAGCCAAAGGGCAACCCAAACAAAGTCGTGCCCCGGGGCCCTGTTTTTATGTTTTTCCTTGGGGGACCGGTTAATTTCCCAAAATTTTTTTAGTTTTTTTAAATGAGGTCGATTCGGCAAAACAAAAAAAAAAAGAGCCAGCTTTAAAAATTCAAAGGGTTTATTATAAAAAATTTTTTCTAAAAATTTTTAAAAAAAGCAGCCTTTCAGGAAAAATCCCAAAAGGTCTGTAGCTTTTTAGCAACCTGTGCTAAAACAGCTTTTAGGAGACGCAAAAAAAGGTCTGTGCTTAAGCGACCCGTGCGGGGAGCCGAAACAGGAAGAGATCCAAAAAAGGTCTGTAAACTGTTTTGAAAAGGGTGGAAAAAACCCTCATGAGAGATAAAGGTCTGTAGTATAGCGGGCGTGGGAGTGATGCAAAACCCCTTTCAAGAGGGGGGATTTTTCGGGGGAAAAGGTTTGGACACTGTTAAGGGGAAAAATTGCCAAAAGGACTTGGGGTTTTTCAAAAATCTTTTTAAAATTAAAAAAACAGCAATTTTCCCCGTAGTGAGACAACCCCTTTAAGGTAAGGTTTAAAGTTGGGGGTTTTGTGACACCCCTTTTTATTTAAAAAGTATTGAGGGGAAGGGGCCCTTTTCACTTTGGTAATGGTTGATGAAATTTCCTTTATATTGGTGGGGTAATTTGGGCCCCAAAATACTGGTGGACTCTGAATCTCGGGATTTTGGGGAGATGTTGCAGAAAAAAAAAAAGCGTTGGGAGATTTCATTTTTCCTTTTTTTCCTTTTCTCAAAGGAGAAACCCCCATTATCCTTTTTTGGGCGAAAATGGTTACCGGTTTTTCCCGGGAAAAAAAGACGGTGTTTTTATTAATTTTTTTCTTCCCAAAGAGAGCTAAAAACTTTTATTTGGGGGGCGGTTTTATTTTTATCAAGAACAAGAATTCCATTTATTGTTGAAAAAAAATCAACTGTTTTTAAAATAATGTAGCAGAAGCAGCCAAACTTGAAAATTTCATCAAAAAAATGGGACTAGGTCTTATTTTTGGGGAATTTAGTTTATGGGGGGTGGCCCGCACGTTTTTTTGGAATAAATTTAACCCAAAAAAAATTTTTCGTAGCCCTTTTTTTAGATGTAAAGAAAAAGTTTGGGGTGTCAAAAATCTGCACTAGATCAAAACTTTTTGAAGGGGCAGCCCTTTGGGCGCAAAAACTTGATACAAAATCTTTTACCCTGATGAGGACCAAAAAATTTGGGGCCCTAACACTCTTTCATTTAATTTCGGTGGTATTTTTAATCTATATAGATGTTTGCCCCAAAAATTTTTTCTGACAGGGGGCCCCGCCCCCTTTCTTCCTTTTTCCTTTTTTGGGGAAACACAGCCGTTCAGCGAAAACCCGGGATGCACGTGTATGGGGTGATCGGGGTGAAAAAAAAACCCGTTTGGCCCAATGGGCTATTAATTTTGTATTTTTTTTGCTTTACAATGTGGCCCCTTTTGTTTTAAAAATTTGTGGGACTAAAATAGGCCTAATGTCAATAAAACAATGTGAACTTGACTTTTATTTTTTTTTTCATTGGAAAGTGGGCCAAAGAGCTCTGAAAGGGGGGAACAAAAACTCTTTGGGCCAATGTATGAAGTTTTTTGGGTCTAAAAATCACTTTTTTTTCCATAGGTTTTTTTATGGCAAAAGAAATAAATTTTTTGACCTAAACAGTTTCATACATGTGGCCCCTTTTTTTTTGAAACCCCATTAAAAACTTTTTGGGGGATTTGGGGCCCCCTACACAGCAGTGGAGTCTTTTCAAAAAGGGTTTGGGCATCGGGCCTCTTCCTCTGATGGAAAGGTGCCGGATGGAATGAATTTTTAGGCGCACGTTTGGGATATGTGTTTTCATGAGTGGGGGCCCCTTCAAAAAAAAAAATTTTCTCATGGTATATGTGGTTTTTGCAGTGGCCTCTGTCAGGAAAGGGGACAAAACTGTGCCTTTTATAAAAAAAGGAAAAAAAATGTCCGCCCAAAGAAGGGCCCAAAAAAGGGGGGGGCACAAAGCACTGCGTGGAGTTTTTAAATGCGGGAGCCGGGCCCCTGGTTTCCCCGTTTGCCGGGGGGATGGGGACCATTACTTATTGATTTAAAAGGTATACAGGGTTTTTAATCCAGACCATGTGACCCCAAAGGGGTTTAAATTTTCGCAACACTATGACCCCCCAATTTTTTTTTCCCCCACTGACGGTTTGTGGGAATCCCCCACTGGCCAAAAGAAAAAGGGAAAAGTGCAATTTATTTTAATTTTTGGGGGATGACGCAAGTTTTTTTTCCCCGATTGGGGCTAAGAATAAGTTATTTTAATAATTGTTAATTTTTTTAAAATATTTGCAAAGAGGGGGGATTTTTGGGTTTAATGGATTTTTTGTATATATTTTTTATCTTGGTGACTATTTTTTTTTTTAAAATTATTTTGTATAGATAAAATTGGGGTAGAAAAAATTTTCCCCGTGTCGTTTTGAAAACTAAAAGCGGGCCGGGGGTTAATTTTTAAGTGAAAAAGGGAATAATTTTTTATTTTTTAAATTTTTTAATTTTTTTAACTTTTTTTTTTTTTTTCTTTTTGTAAGATTTTCACTCCAAGAATAAATCAGAGTTAGGAAAAAAGTTTTGCTGTTTGTTTTGGGCATTGCCCCTTTCTCTGAATAGTAAGGGACTTTTTTATGGGCCTTTTTTTTTTTGGGTAAGTAATTGTCACTTTTTAAAAAACTATCCTTAGCTTAACAAACCTTTATTCGTACAAAGGAGGTAGAATATCCCCCCCCATCCATGAAATTTTAAAAGGGGTTGTCTCACTTTCAACCCAAATTTTCTTACCCCAGTCCTGTTTTCTTGGTTTACTTTTGAATTTAGGAGGATGTTTATTTGGCCCTTTCCCCAGGGTGAGAAAAAGCCAGGTCTGTAGAAAAAATTTTGCAAAAACCCCGTTTTGGGTAACCTTTTAGGAGGATTCAAAGGACTGTAGCTTTTAAAACCGCCAAATGGCCGAAGGGCCCATTTAGGAAAAACAGCCCAAAAAAAACTTCCCGTAGCTATAGCGGGGGCGGGGGGAGCTGGGTGCAGCCCAAACAAGAAGGGGGGAATTTTCAGGGAAAAAAATTTGGGGAACCCCCGTTAATGGAAAAATATTTTCCCAAGGATTTGTTTTTGCAAAATTCTTTTAAAAAAAAAAGAGCAACCTTGTAGTGAGACAACCCCCTTTAAAGGGGGTTTTCCCTTTCCTAAACCCCTTTTAGGTTTAATTGTTCTGTGTCTCCTTAGGCAGGGGAGCAGAGAAAACAGTCCCACCCACAAACCCAAACCAAACGGGGAAGGTTTATTAAAAGGAGAGAGAGCGGGGGAATTGGCGCAGTTCCAACCTTTTTCTGTTCCCCTTTTGGCTTATTTACAAGAAAGGGGGTACCCTTTTTAAGGGCCCCGTTTTAAAACCCCAGTTGGAAAAACTAAAATCTGTTTCTCCCCCAAAATTAAAAGGGGTAAATTTTCATTGTACCCTTTTTAAATAAGTGTTTTGTGTTCCCCCTCTAAACCCAAAAAAAAAGTTCTAAATAAATCAAAAAACTTTAAAAACCCCTGAAAGGAGAGAACCCCGTGCAGCGCAAATTCCTCTTGTTTTTCCTTTTTTGGTGGGGAAAAAAAAGAAAAGGGGAAAAACCTTTTTTAAGGGGAAAATTTTACACAGTGAATTCAGCCCTAGTATAGTGTACTATTGGTTTGTCGGCAGAAATGGGTTTGGGCCCCCGGGGTTTTTTCCCCCTAAAAATTGCACAAAATGTGCCCCTTTGGGGGGTTTCTTCGTATTTCCCCAATTTTAAAATTTTCTCTATTTGTACGTTTAAATATTGATTAGCAATTTAACCCCCAAAGCTAAGGGTAGTATGTAAAATTTTTAAATTTTCCTTTCCCGGAAATTTTTTCATGTTGTATTTATTTATGCCCAAAACCCCGGAGAAAAAAACCCAAAATTGCATTAAACCTTTTATTCTGTCCTGTTTTTATTATATAGTATATTAATTTTATTGCAATTTTTGGGTTGGGCCAATTCAAAATTATTGTCTAAGGGTTGTTCTATTTGCTTACCCTTTTAAGGGTGTTTAAATTTTCCCCCTTTGGGGACATCTCGGAAAAAGTTTGGAAACCCAGGAAAAACTTACGGGGGGACTGGGGGTTGAAATTGCGTTTAAGTGTGTTCCCCCTTTACTCGAATATTGAGACTTTTAGTGGGTCCAAACCCATGTAATGACCCTTAACGATCACCCAAATCAAAAAAAACCCACATATGAGGTATGACAATTAAAAAAAGTTTGGAAATTTTTAACCTTTTTCCTGTTTAAGGACTCAAAAAAGTCTGCCTTAACCCTGGGGTTTTACATTTTTCCACATTTCTGGTACCGCACTTTAAAAAGGAAACCAAATTTTTTCTTTTCTACAATTTTAGCCATTATCATTTCTTTGGGGGAGACCAAATTTTTTCCCCGATGTTTTCAGTTTTTTTAGGGGTTTTTTTTCAATTTTTAAACCATTTTTGGGGGGAAATTCCGAGCAAGGGGGTTTTTTAACCTTTTTCAATTTAAAGGGAAAAAAAATTTTTGAATTTGAATTTGGTTGGCTTTCCCAAAAAAGGGGGGTTAAAAACATTAAAAAGGAAAAATTTTTTTTATTTTAAGTGTTTTCCTATTTGATCCGGCAAAAATTAAATTTCCCTTTTTTTGCTTTGAACTGGCTTTGTTATCCCCTTTTTTTTTTGCCATTTTTTTATACCCCCCCATTTTTTTAACCTTTTCTGAACCCTTTTTTTCCTTATATTTGTTTTGGACCGGGTTTCAAAATTTTTTTTTTGGTTAAATGATAAATTCTTCCAGGTGGGTTTAAATTGTGAAAACACATTTGGTTGGGGTGGGCAACTGAAGCAAAAGAGGGTACTTTTTTCCCCGAAAAGGGTTTCTATTTTTGTTTTTTAGAAAATGGAAATTCCCCCAAAACCCTTTTTAAAAAGGAAACCCCTGTTTAGTTTTTTGTTCCCGGAAAAAAAAATTTTTGTTCATGAGTTCCCCAAAAACCTGAATTTAAGATTTTTTTTTGGTTTTTTAATTGATATAAAAACCCCCAAAATTTTTTTTAAAAAGTTTATGCGAACCTTTCCAAATAAGGAAAGGGTTTTTGTTAAAGTAAACTTTCCCCCATACCAGAAAAAATTTTAGAAAGGGGAAATGGATTTGTTGGAAAAAAAAGGGAATTTTTATTTTTTTCTTTTTCTTTTCCCAACCAGGAAAAAATAAATTTTTGGAGGGAAGGGGGAAAAAAAAAAGGCCCCCCTGGGGCAACCCTTTGGGTTTTTTAGTTTTTAAAAAATCATTTGGGAAAAAAAAAAAAAAATTTTTGTCCCAAAAAGAATTCAGTTAATTTAATTTTAAAAAATTTTTGTTTGAGATTATAAAACTTTAAATAGTGAATTTTGTCTAAAAATGGGCATGTAAGGGGCCCGTAAAAACTTGATCATGCGGTTTGGAAGTAATAGCGAAAAAGGGTGTCCAACCCCTGGAAAACCCAACAAAAAAAGCCCGGTTTCCTTTTTTGACATCATTTGAAAACCCGAAAGGGAAATCCCCTGGAATCCCTGGAAAAAAAACTAGGTGATTAAGTACCAAAGGTTTTAAAATGGGCGATCTAACAAGTATTGAAAAGGGTTTAAAAGATGGAAAAACCCATCCAGATTTTATTGGGAGCGGGGGATGGGAGGAGGAAAAATTTCCATTTTTTGTAATTTTTGGTTTTAAAAGGAATTTAAATTTTTGGGGGTTTTAGGAAATTTCCTTTAAAAAAATAGTTTTTTTCTGTTTGTTGAAAGAAACCCCTTTAAAAAAAAAGGGCCCTTTCCCAAAGTTTTGTTACCTTTTTTTGGAAAAACTATTGGAGGGGGTTTGAAAAACAGTTTTTGTTTTTTTAAATTTGGGTTTTTTGCTTTTGTATGTGGGTTAAATTTTTCCCTTTTAGAATTTTTAAAATTATTTCCAATAACCCCAAACAAAGAAACCCCCCTTTTTCAAAAAGGGTGTATAAATAAGATTTTGGATTTTATTTTTAAATTTTGGGAGTGCCCTTTAAACTCTTTTTTTTTGTATATTTAGGAAATTGGGGTTTTGTTTTTAACCCCAAGGGTTCCGAAGTTTTGTTCAAACTAAAAAAAGAAAAAACTCGGTGGCCGGGGTCCTTTGAATGAATAGGATAAAAAATTTGCTGTTTTCCCAAAAGTTTTCCCGGGAAATTAACCCCTCCCTTTAGTCGATATATTGGAAATGGCAAAACCATATTTCATTTTAAATTCTCCAAAAACCCAAAATAGTCTTTTTTCAACAAAAATTAAACCTCGAGGAGAAAAAAACTTTTTATTTTTTTTTATTTACCATCTCCGTGGGTTTAGAAATTTTTCGTAAAAAAAAATTTTTCTTTGGGTTTTTTTTAGGGTTTTTCCGCGTTCCCGCGGGCCCCATGGGGATTAAATTTCAAGCAAGGAAATGAGAAAACCCCGGAAACAGCCGTGCTTTATCCCGGAAATAACCCCTACCGTACAAAAATTTTAAAACCCCCGGTGGGGGGCGGGGGGGCGTCCCGGAAAGGGCGGAAGGGTTGGGGGGAAAGTGAACGGGCCCGCTTATTAATTGGGTTTGGTTGGGGGAGGGGGCACCCGGGGGTACGGGGACCATCGCTGGCGGGGGGGGGAAAGGGGGAAGCCGGGGGGAAGGGGGGGGAAGGCCAGCTCCTTATCGGAGGGCCCCCGTAAATTTTAGTTGGGGTTGGGGGAGCCAAAAATCCTATCCTTTTATCCCCACAAAATCGCAGGTGATTTGGGGGGCCCGAAAAGCAGGAAAATTTCCCAAAAACCCCAAAAGAGTGCTTATAAACTTAAACAGCAAGTCGTCGGGGGGGCAGGGCCAATTTTTTGAGGGGATGCCGATGCCCCCCCATCCCTTTGGGGGTCTTTTTGGGGCCCTTTTGGCCCCCTTGGGGGGCCCCCAAGGCAAACAAATTGCTGCCAGCCCCCCTGCCCGCAACCCCGCCCAGGGTTTTGCTCAGGGGCCAAGTGACCCTTTATTTTTTTATTTTAAGACCCGGGACCGGGGTTTCAACCCCTCTTTTTTCCCGTCGGTTTAAGAATTTGGGAAAACCCCGTTAGGGCACACAAAGGGCCCTTTTTGGTACCCCCTATCCCATTTAAAAAACTCCAGGCGGCGGGCATTGGCCGTGCTTGTTTTTTACCTGGGGGCGAATTGGGGGGTTTTATTGGGGCAAAATCTGTAGGTGGCACCCCAAAGTGGTTTGGGGGTTCAAAGGGGGCAGAAGGACAGGGAGCACTTTGAACACCATCTGCAGCCCTATGTGATTCCCAAAATTTTGGGAAAGACCGTGTCAAAGGGGGATAAAAACCCACAGAACCCTTTCGGACCCTTTAACCGATATTCTCAAAGGGGCCTTTCCCCAAAATGGTTTTTAGGAGCCCGAGTGAGATCAGCTTGCCCCACCTCTAGGTTTTGGGGTTGGGAAACAATTTGGGGAGCCCCTTTCCCGGAGTTAGTTGCCCAAAATGCCCCTTTTTTTTGAATTGTTTCCCAGACAATATGTTCTTTGCTTTCCCCCTTTGCTTTTTTTAATATTTCTGCCCAAACATCCATTTTTGGACCGCTACGTCCCGAAAAGGGGAAAAGGGGCAAAGTCTGAAAAAACAGGGGAAAGGGAAAAAAAATACCCCTCTTTCAAGGAGTTGATACTCAAGGGGGGATGGTTTTTTTAAATTGGGGGAAAGGGAAAAGACTATCCCCCCCGGGTGGGTATGGAAAGTTCCCGGTACCCACAAACCCCCCTTTTTGGGGTTTTTTCAGTCTTTTTTAAAAAAAGGCATTCTTTTTCAAAAGCCATTTGGCAACGGAAAAGTGGGTCTGGGGCCCGCTATAAATAACCCCCCAGAATTTTTTTTCACCCAAACCTTTTAGGCGAACAACCGTCTCCTTTGGGGGTTTTTGGCCCCAAAAGGGGTTTTGGTCAAAGAATGATTTTTCTCAACCCAAACCCCGAGGGATAGAGGGGTTGGGTTGTTGGGGGTTTCGGAAATTTTTGGGGCTCGGTACGCATTGAGAGGTCCCAAATTTTAAAAAATTTTTTAATTTTTTTGATTGAACAAAAGGAAAAAATTCCTTTCTTACAAGGGTTCGAAGGGCTTTGGGGGGAAACCTTTGCCGCTCAAAACTTAAGGGGGTTTTTGGGAAAATTTCCCCGAATTTTATCCTTTTTGAAAAACCTCATTTTTTAAATGTGTGAAAAAAAAATTTTCCCGCCCCTTTTTTGGTGCCTTTTCCCGGGCCCCAAAGCAAAGGGGGGGGTTTCAGTTTTTTTAGGTTTTTTTTTTTGAGGAGGGGAAAAAGGGGCCGGGGATTTTATTTAATTTTCCAAAAAAGACGACCTAGGGGCAAGGTTGAATTGTAAGGATTTTTTTGAAAATTTTTTTTGAGGGGGGGGCAAGTTTTGAAAGGCCATTCCCCCTTGAGGGTTTAATTTTATTATACCAATGGTCACCCGGGTTTTAATATTTTCCCAAAGAATTTTTTCGGGGGGGAAATTGTGCAAAAACGACGGAGGGGGCATTTGGGTTTTTCTTTTACTTTTTTAACTTTTTGGCCAAAACAGGGAAAAAAATTTGTTCTTATACCCGCCCATCCTTCCGGGCTGATCCAAAAAAAAATTTTGGGAAACGCCCTTCCCATTTTTAAAAACCCCCAAAAAGGAAGCCCAAAAAGTTCCCCTAAAACAGGAAAGAGGCAGGGCCCCCTGGTAAAAAGGGCAGGGGTTTTTGACAAATATTTTCCCCGGCCCGGGGGGGTTGCCTGAAATTTTTACCCAAAACATTAGGGTCCTCCTGGGGGAGGGAAAGGGGGGGGCCTTCCTTTCCCGGGGGTCAATTTTAAAGGGAAAGGAAAAACGCAAAAGGGTCCTGTTTCCCGGCTTTTGGGGCCTTTGATTGGTTTCCCAAAAGGGATTTTGTCCCCCAATTTTGAGTAAGAAAATTTTCCCTGGACATAAAAATATTAAATTTATTAAAAAGCTTTTGTTTGCAAAGGGTTTCGCCCTTCAAGGTGGACATTTGGGGAATTTTCCGTTTTAAAATTTGGGGTTTTTGGGGGGGGGGCGGGTTTGGGTGGAAAATGGGGGGAGGGTGGGAGACCCCTTTGCCCCTTCCTTTACCCCCCAAGGGGGGTTTTCGGGGTTTTTTGGGGAAGAAGTTTAAGGGGCCCGGAAGGCTTTGGTTAATTTTTTTGGGGGGATTGGTTTAAATTTTGTTAAAATTTTTGCTCCGATTTAAAGGGGTCTGAGGGTGTTCGTGCCCCCTTTCAGGGAGGGGGTTTTTATTTGGGTTTTAACATTTTTAAAAAATTTCTCATTTTGGGAAGAAGGGGAAATCCCAAAAGGCCCCGTAGGGGGAGAAGGTTTTTGTGAAGACATTCTGTTCTCGGGGGTCTAAACAGGGGGATTTGCTTAAAGGGGTTAGGTGTTGCCCTTTTCAAAGGAAAAATTTTTTTGGTGTTTTTATTTTTTGGGTTAAAAAATTTTGGGTTTTTTTGTTTTTTTTTCAAGCCATTGAATTAAAAAACCAATTAAAAAAAACCTACCCTTTTTTAGGCGGGGGAGGACATCCTTTCCGGTTTTTCGCCCGAATTAGCAATTTAAAAAAATTACCAAAAATTATTAATCCCTTTTCTTTTTGGAAAAAATCCAAAAAAGGGTTCAGTCCCGGGGGAAAAAGGAGATGTTGGTATTCAGGGACCCCCGAAAAAATTTATTTAAAACCGGGTTAACGCGCTTTTGAAAAAGGAAGAGCATTGGAAAAGCCAGACTTTTTTTGACTTTTAAAAATTGGGGGGTGGGGGGGGTCTTGGGTCTGCCCCCATAGGGGGGAAAGGGGGGGGTAATGTTATTGATCCATTTTAAAATTTTTGGCCATTTTTACGTTGGTTAAAAACCCAAAACAAAGGTTCTGGGGTAGAAATCCTTTAAAAATTGTTTGTTGGTTGTAAAACAAAAATTTGGCAAAAATTTTTTTAAGGGGTATGGGGCCAAAAAAAGGAAAAATCAATCCTTTTTCGGGAACCCGACAAGGGTATTTATATCTGAAACCAAAATTTCCCCTTGAAAAATAGTGGAGGTGAATAATGCGGTACCAAAATAATTTAGAAGATTAGGTTTAAAAACCCCGGGAGGGGGCAAAAAGATAAGGGTTTTAGCAAAAAATTAATTTGGCCCCGGGGGAAAAAAAAATTTTCGAGACTTTTGGGGGGCCCCCCATCCGAGGCTAGAGAGTATATTTTTAAATTTCCTCCTACTTTTTTTGGTCGGGATAGAATTTTTTCCTTGACCCCACCCAAAATTTTTCGGCGGAAAACTTTTTTGGGATTTATTTGAGGGAAAACCCCAATTTGGACCTTTTTTTTCCCATTAGCTTTTAAACTAAGGGATTTCACACCCCGGGGCAAAAGGGAAATTTTTGGCCCGGGTTTCCCCCATAAACTTACCAAAATGGGGGGGGGGGGGGGGTTGGTGGGGGGGGTTTTCCAATGCCTTTCGTTTAAATTTGGGGGGTTGATTTTAAAAAAGGGCCAATGCGGGGTACCCACAGAAATTTCCCCAAAATTTTTCTGGGGAGCGCAAAAAATTTAAATGGGGGGGGGGGGTTTAAAAAAAATTTCACCCCATTGCGGTAAGAAGAAAAAAATTTCCTGCTAAATTAAGGAAAAGTTGACAGATAAATTGAGAATGGGCATTAAATTGGGGTTAGGAAAAACCCAA
Organism: Phyllomedusa bahiana; assembly: GCA_025379985.1. Taxonomy (NCBI): domain Eukaryota; kingdom Metazoa; phylum Chordata; class Amphibia; order Anura; family Hylidae; genus Phyllomedusa; species Phyllomedusa bahiana. The sequence goes on from JAODAL010011521.1 coordinate 20,821, forward strand.
ATTTACAGCGCTTAAAAGTAAAAATTTTGGGGTTGCTGCGAAAAGAAGATGAAACTGGATGGAAAAAGAGGGAAAAAAGGGAAAAAAAGGGCATTCCAAGAAGCCCAAATTTTTAAAAATTTTGGGAAAAAAAGGCCCGGGAGGTTACTGGCCCAAAAACTTGTTGGGGTCCCGAGCCCCTAAAAATTTTTGCTCTTTTTAAGGTTAATTCGGGGGGAAACCCGATTTGTTTGGGGTTTTTAAAATTTTTTCTATGAATTCTGTATTGCCACCAAACGGAAAAGTCTTGGTAGAACCCAAAGGGGTGGACAAGGTGAAGTTGCGGACTTTTGAGGAAAACAGAGATTTTTGGGGGCCCCTTTATAAAAGAGGGGAATTTTGTGGCACAAAACTTTTCCGCCCCTTAGGGGGAAAAAAGGGCGCCGGGGCCCCGATGGGTACAGGCGGGGTTTTTTTTAAAAATTTTTGGTCCGTAAAATAGTGCCCTTTTTTTGACAAAAAATTTTTTTCAAAACCCTTTTTTTCAGGTATTTTTACTGTTTCCCCCGTTATATGAATGAGGGCCCACATAAGGGGTTTTTTTCCCCCGGGAAAGGGGGGTAAAAAAATACTGACCCCGGCCCCGTAAAAGCCCTTTATCACTAAATTAATTTGGGACCCTAAAAATAGTCTAAAAATTAATTTGGGCCAAAAAGTTTTTTGGCCCTGGTTTTTTTCCTAAAGGCCCCAAAATTTGGAAATTTTAAAATGGGGGGGTTAAAAAGTCGGGGGGTCGGGGGAGTGACGAAAATCCGCCCAAAAAGTTAACAGTGGTTTGGGGCAATGGGTTTTAAAGTCCTCCCCATAAAAAATCCCTTTCCCACTTCGCTGTCGATCGACCCCCGAAAAAGTTTCGACAATGTTTTAGTGGGGGAAAGGATAGGGGAAAGGGGATGCAAAAGGGAAAGGGGTTTTGGGTGAACCCCTTTGAGGGGGTTTATCAAGGTTTTCTATGCAATCCCCCCGGCAAGGAAAAGTACCTGGTTTTCTGTCCGAATTTTTTTCCCCATTGGGGGAGAGGGGAAAGGAAAGGGGGGGTCCCTTATCACCCTTCTTTCAATTTAGCGAAGAACCCCTTTTCCAGTATTTTACACCAGATGGGGGAGGTAAAGGGAAACAAGGGTAGGAAAACTATCCCCAAAACATTTCCCATTTTTCCCGATTGATGTTATTTTTTGCTTTTTGACCCGGGAGAAGAAGTAAAATTTTAAATTTTATTCCCTCTTAAAAAAAAAATTTCGTGCCTTTTCGGGTTTTTAAAGGTTTAAAAGCGCAAAATCAAAAAACCTGAAACTAGCCCAAGGGTGGGTTTGGGGCCCAGGCCCCCTGGTAAATTTCCCGTAACGAAGCTTTTAAAAGGGGGGATAAAAATACCTAGGGGCTTTGCCCTAGGTTTAAAACCGGGTTCAAAATACAATTTTAATTTTCCTCCGAGAATTAAAAAGATTTGTGTGAACTATCTAAATGGGCTCATTTTCCCAAATTCCCCTTTCTAGCCCGTTTCATTTAATCAAGATGGTTTTGCTTCCACGATCCTTTTATTGTTAAAACGGTCTCCTTTTTCTTGAGCTTCGGGGCGTTTAAAACAATTTTAATTTCCGGCCTTTTTTTAAATTTATCTGGTATAAGAAGGCCGCCCCCAAAAAAAAGCAAATTTAAAAATTTAATTTTTGCCCAAAAGGGGAAAAAGGGAGGTTCTTTAAAAATTCCCAATTATTGGATTTACAATCTGGAAACCTTACTTCCGCCCTTTGTGCGGGAAATTGGGGTTAAGGTCTTCGTTTTCTCCAAAAACCCTTTAATTTTGGAAACGAGCCTTTTTTGCCCCTTGGAATCTAAATTTCCCCTTTTTCATACCCCCCTTTTCGAAACTGCCTTTTTTAGGGCGCCCCACAAAGTTTTGTTTATGAGACCGGGTTTTGCCCCCGTGGGGGAAAACTGTAGAAAGCTTTTTTTAAACTTCCTTAGAGCAAGTATAATTTGGGCGTGGTGGGGTCCCCCGGTTTTTGCCCGGTATGGCGGGATCCATGACTTTAAAGGGGGGTCGGGGGGTTCGTCTCCATTTGCCAGTTGCCACATACCAGGAAAAACGTTTCCTTTACTTTTGGGGAAAAAAGAGAGACTCTATGGTTTGTCCCCAAGCGCGGCGTTCAACCCACAACCAGATTTATTTGTTTTATGAAAGGGAGAATTTGGGGGAAATGTCAAAAGCTGCGAAGAAAATTAAAGTTTTTTTCCCCTTTGTGGGGGGTAAGAATTAAGCCAAAATACTTTTTCCAATTTTTTTTGCGGGGGCTGAGATTTCCCTTTGAGTAAAGGGGGACCCCCCAAAAAGATTTTGGGGGGTGGGGGTTTTAGAGACTTTTTCCCGGAAAGGGGGAATATTGCGGAAGGGGTTTACTGGAAACTGGGTCAGGGGGGAGGAAAAACCCTTAAAAAATGAGGCATGGAGGGACAGTATTTCGACTGGGGCATAGAGCCATTTATGGCTTTAACATACCCTCCCCCATTTCCCTCATTCCCGAAGGCTCTCGTTGTCCAAAAAGCTTTTAAACCCGCTTTCAGACTTTAAAAAACCCTTTTTTGGTCATTTTTTCCCGGGTTTATCAGTTTTGGACGGGGCTTTGGATTTTCAGTGATAGAAAACAAATTGCCCTTTTTTGCTTTATGGAGCCCTTACAAATTCTATTCCACAATTTTCCAATTTAAAATTTCCCAATTTAGGGGAAAGGGGGGAAAAAAGGGATAATAAAAATGATTTCCCCCTTTTTTTTAATGGAGTAAAAAAAATGCCCGCTTTTAATTGGGTCAAGTCGGGTGGGACCGATATTCATTTTAATACATAAAAACAGTGGACAAATTTTAAAACTAAAATAAAAACCCAAGTTAATAGGAATTTAGGAAATGCTTTTAAAACTAAGGAAATATGAAAAACCGGGGCCCCTGTTTTCAGTATTTGATCAAAAATTGTAATTTTTGCTCACCCCCAAAAACGGGCCCAAGGGGGTTTCCCCGAGCAGGGGGGTCCCCACAAATAAAACTGTTACCTTGTAGGGGTCCCCTTCAGGGTGCCCCTTCCCCAAAAGGGGTGATAGGAAACCCGCAATTGAATTAACGGGACGGATTTAAAAGAGGTGGTTTGGGGTGCAGCAAAGCCAATGAGATTGCCCAAACTCCCAAATTTGTAAAAAATGAAAAAGGGTGGGCATCTAATTTTTTTACTTTGAAAAGTAAGAAAAGGTGCAACCTTTAAAGGCAAGGCTTTCATTAATACATAAATCGTGGCAACTAAAGGGCTAAGTAAAACCTAAATTTTATAAAGGGAAAATAGGAAATGCTTTACAGCTAAAGGGAAAAAATGAAAAACCTGGGGCTTGTTTACGTATTTTATTTAAAGATTGTATTTAAACCCACTCCCAACAGTCAAAGGGGGTTCCCCGATAAATTCTGTAAACTAAGAAATTCCCCCGGTTTTTCATTTTTTCCTTAGTGTTTAAAACTTTCCTATTATTTTATATTTAAATTGAGGTTTTTTACTTAGTCTTTAGTGTGCCTGATTTTTGTATTAGATGTATGTCATTGCCTTTCAGTGTGCACCTATGCTTACGTTTTCAAAGTATATATTAGATGTGCACAGCCTTTTACATTTTGCTGGTACCAGATATGTCCTCTGTCATCCAGTTAGTTAAACATCACCTACAAATGGACAAGGTAGCCATGCTTCACAATAAAGAGCTGCAAACGCAGAAATTTTTTGGAAAATGGCAAATCTTCACGAAACCTTTCTTTCTGATTGGGACATACAATGCTTCATGCAGGCTTTCAAAGAAAATGACCTGGTCCCTGAGGCACCCAGATGGCGTGGTCTCTGGGAGGTTGCAGATTTAGATTGGAGGCCCTACACCTGGGAGATGGATTAGGTGGATATAAGATTTTACATCAAATGGGAGGGTTAGGGGGGTTTTTAATGGCTTAATTGTGTTACAAGTATAACCTTAAATTTGGCTGTTGATACAGGAATTTTGTTGTCTATGGATATGTACAACTGTCCTACGTTGAACATGCAAAACTGAGATGTATCTGACTTATTGGATTGTTCGTCTCACTGGTATATATCCACTGTTTTTGTTATTGTTATTTGGCTTTTAAAAAATGAAAATAATAAAATTTTTCTTTATTTAAAAAAAAAAAAATGTTTTTTAATTGTTAAAGTCGCACAAACGATTAACATCCTTAATTGTTTATAAAGGTAAAAGTCAGTGGTAGGAATAATAACCCAAACCTTTACTAAGAACACTAATTTGATCATTGGTCAAGATACATGCTGATAAATTAAGTACAGTACAATTTTCCAAAAGAATATCATCACATGTTTAAGAATTAGACAAAGTCGATATTAGGGAGGGGGTTGGGCAAAATTCCTGGTCCGGAAATCTTTGTATATGCCCTCCGGTGTTTCCTGCCCCCCCCCCCCTCCGGTGTATTTCCTTGGCCGTGGTGTCCCCTGCGTTTTTTGGAAAAAACTGTCCTTCCCTACCATCCTGTGAGTTGTTACGGGGAAACCATCAGTCCTTCTGAATTTAGAGGTGTCAGTCCCAGTTTCTGTGCTGTCCCCCTCTAGGGCAAAAAAAGTCACCCTTTTATTCCTTTCTTTATTTCTATATTCTTTAAAATCGGTTTGGGAAAACTGTGCATTTGTAGTATCCTGTTGCCATTTGTAAATTTTACCTTGGGCGTAAATCTAGAGAATCCCTAGCAATTTGGATTGTTTAATGGAAATAATACTTTCTTCCAGTTTAGATATATTGACTTTGAGTTTCTCGTCCAAGGATTTAAACATAGGGTCCTGTTGTAGGGGAATCATGGATTCCTTCATCTCATTTAAGGATGTGTCCCAAATTGGATAAAGTATCATGTTCGTATTGATAATTAACTGCATAAGTTTAGTAGAACAATCAATCAAAATTATATTCCACTCAGTTATAAAAGGCTCTTCATATGTGAAAGTAGGGTACTTGTTCAATCTAAGTCCTTTGGTATCATTACCTTATCAACATACGACTGGGTGTCGTGCAGTCCCACCAAACTTGAGTTGTTGTGACATTTATTTTCTCAAGTTCAGACTTTTATTTTTCAAATCCAAATTCTCCTGTTGTGAGCTCACAGTATCATGCTGGGAAAAATCTGTTTGCTCTATTGCGTCTAGCAGGGTTATCCACCTGAAAGAAGTGGTTTCCCCAGGTGGGAATGAGTGACCTTCCATATTAGTATATGTCTCAAACACGTTTAAACCCTTATCCACCAATCACATGGACAAATAAAAAGCAATCCGAAAAAACCTTATAAGCAGTAAGCATACAATCTGGGAGCAAAGTGCTCGCAGCCAAATAAAAAGGGGTAAATGAAAAAGTGAGAACAAGCTCACCAGATGCCTCGGGAAAAACATTGGTTTGTGGGTGGATATATATATTGAAGTGTGGTATTGTGGGATAGTGGAACAGCCGCATTGTATTTACTCAGTAAATCATATGTGTGACTTATTATTGTAAAGCATTCTGTTGCATTCTGGTGTTTGGCCACAAGATGCCACTGTCCCCGGGAAAAATGGTGTATGCAAATGATAGACATGTGACTAGAGACATGTGACTGGGGGCTTTGTGGCAGCGGCCATTTTGGAAAGGGGAAAAAAGGAAGAAAGATAAAGAGAAGGCAGGAGGGAACAGATGCTGGCTGAAGATTGACTGGGCTTTCCCTGCTCTGTTTGGGCTCAAAAGTGTGAAAACCCCCCAAAGAGAGAGAAGTGTAACTGTGCCCCTAGAAGGAAAGGAAAGAACACTCTGCAGAGACTGAGAGAAGCGACTACATCTTGGATGCCGACTTCAACAGCAAAGGTATACCCGGGTCAAAGAAAGCGTGCACGCCAACAAAACTAGGACTGTGTGCAGGCCTGTTGTCTATTAGGAAAGATTTGGTTTCAGGCCATAGGTGTTTATCCAACAACGCCTCCTGATTTGGGACATTGGATGGGGCTTGTTTTTAGCACTGTTATTTATGCAACGGTTGCATGTGAGAGGATTGTTTTTATGTGTATATGTCTGGGGATAGCGGGTAGAGCTGGTTAAATTGTAAGCATCTGTGCCCCACCGCCGCATGCTTTTGAACTGCACCACACACGATTGTTCCTGTCCTTGTATGGTATTAAAAGGTAGCGGGTGTTCGGCCTTTCTGAACCCCATGAGTAGGTAAACTATCGTGCAATCCAGAGGACACACTCCCCGGCGGCGCGCTGTGTGGCAACAGGGGCCTTGGTTACCACTTTGTACATGTGTGTTTGGGGAGTTGTTCACAATGCTTTTCTGAAAAGTTCAGTAAACTATGGGTTGTTGAACTGGTGTTGGAGTCGTTTTCTTTGTCCGTAACTTCGCTGTATTCCGGGAACCCTATCTCGGTGCTCAGCTTACAGTATCACTGTGAATATGTTACGACTAAGAGCTGAAGGATAAGCCTGAAATGCCTTAACTTGCGGTGTTTTTTTGGATGTTTTTACCATGATTTTATAGTTTTTTCTTCAATAAAGAGTGTACCTTCATAACATTTGATATCCTGTGTGCACGAGTGCTGGACTGCCATGGATTACTTTGTATTCACCATTTCATCTCCAGCCGGATGATTTCCGTTGCACCGTACCAGGAATAAGAGGACTCACGAACCCTGTTTTTCCCGAGGCATCTGGTGAGCTGTGTTCTCACTTTTTCATTTACCTTAAGATTTTTGCTCCTAAAGACGAGCGAAGACTTATTTTTAGGGGATCTAACACAAATATCAGTGGCACACTAAAGACTAAGTAAAACCTCAAGGTATATAGGAATATTGGAAATGCATTACTGCTAAGGAAAATATGAAAAACCTGGGACTCTTAGTTTACAGTATTTGATCAAAGATTGTATTAAGCTCACCTCCCAAAACGTCAAGGGGATCCCAGAGCAGGTGAGTCCCTACACTAAACATGTTACCTCACTAGGCGTCAATCCAGACTGCAACTTCAGGGTATGGTAGGAACTAGCAATTGGATTATCCTGCACTGGTTTAAAAGAGGCAGCTGAGTGCAGCAAGCCAATGAGATTGCCAATCTCAAATGAACTACAAAACATACTTAATCCAATTGCTAGTTCCTACCATACCCTGAAGTTGCAGTTTGGATTGACGCCTAGTGAGGTAACATGTTTAGTGTAGGGACTCACCTGCTCTGGGATCCCCTTGACGTTTTGGGAGGTGAGCTTAATACAATCTTTGATCAAATACTGTAAACTAAGAGTCCCAGGTTTTTCATATTTTCCTTAGCAGTAAAGCATTTCCTATATTCCTATATACCTTGAGGTTTTACTTAGTCTTTAGTGTGCCACTGATATTTGTGTTAGATGTATGCTATTGCCTTTTCAGTGTGCACCTATGCTTACGTTTTTCAGAATATATTTTAGATGTGCACAGCCTAAGTATGTTTTATTTTTAGGGGATGTCTTATTTTTCCATGAACAAAAATCCACATTTATTGTTGAATATGTATTAATATACTGTAGTGATTTCATCACAAACATCAACATAAGCAGCCAAACTCTGAATTGCATCAAAAAATGCACTAGGTCTTATTTTTGGGGAAACAGGGTATGTATGTTTTTCTACATTTTATTATTTTTGAAATGCGCTTGCAATAATGATGATGATGATGATGACTATGAATGGGGATACTGGTGCTTCAAGCCTATAGCCAGCCAGGGAGCAGCATAGGACTCTGGGAAAGAAGTATGGAGGGGCTAAAAGCATTAAATGAGCTGGTCATCTTGCCAAGGAAGTTTAGTTGGATGCAGAGGGTTGCTATTAGTTGGGGTTAAATGGTCAGAAGCTCCTGCAAGGGGTCGCCTGCACACCTAAAGGTCACTTACACAAGGCCTGGGTGGAGAGGAAGGGATACTCTCAGAGAGAGGGGGAGAGACCGAGTAAAGATAAAAAAGTAGAAACAAAGAGGAAGAGAAACAGACTGAATATGATAGGGGAAAGGGAAGACTGTCAGCAAGAAGAAGGAAAGAGGCTAGAAGGCCGGAGAAGCCGGTCACCAGGTGTGGCATTCCTAGGGTAACGGGTTTCTAGGCTTTACTGGAGACCTGGGACTGACATCAGGGAGGGAGAAACAGGTAATCCTGGACAAGTGCTTCAGGAAAGTGAAGGTGCATATAGGGAGTGTGCTGCTGTGCAAACAGAGGCCGCTGTCCTCCTGACAGTCTGTAAGAAGAAAACTGTATCTAATTGCCTTCCTTAAAGGGGTTGTCTCACTATAGGTATTGCTGCTTTTTATGTTGAAGATCTTGCAAAAACAAGTCACTTTGCAAAATGTGTCCATTAACAGTGTCCGACCTATTCCTAGATATCCCCTCTTGTATGGGCTGCATCAGCTCCTCAGGTCACTATAGTTACAGACCTGTTCAATCTCTCATGACAGGCTGCCAGCACTGGTTGCTATAGCTACAGACCTGTGATCTCTCCTGATATGCTGCCAGCACGGGTCGCTATAGCTACAGACCTGTTCAATCTCTCCTGATAGGCTGCCAGCACTGGTCGCTATAGCTACAGACCCGTTTTAATCTCTTCTGATAGGCTGCCAGCACTGGTTGCTATAGCTACAGACCTGTGATCTCTCCTGATATGCTGCCAGCACGGGTCGCTATAGCTACAGACCTGTTCAATCTCTCCTGATAGGCTGCCAGCACTGGTTGCTATAGCTAGAGAGCTGTTTGATATCTCCTGATACGCTGCCAGCACGGGTCGCTATAGCTACAGACCTGTTCAATCTCTCCTGATAGGCTGCCAGCACTGGTTGCTATAGCTACAGACCTGGCTTCTACTGTAGTCTAGTAGAAACCAAGAAAACGGGGCTGAGGTAAGATGAATCGGTGTAGTGAGACAACCCCATTAAACACCATGAGTTAAATACATGCTAAGATCCCAACACTATGGTGTCGATGTAGTTCTTCTCTGCTGGTGCACTACTGATCCCAGGCCACCATCGGTAGGCCTACTTTACCATCACACTGCATACCTGCAACATGGGTGACTCTGCGTCCGCACATTACAAGCCTTTCAAAATAATAATAAAAAAAATTTCCACCATTCGTTTTTTGCCCCATTTCTCCGTCCGAGCTTAAAATACTGGTATGTGAACAGTCACCACAATTTCCATAAATGTTATCCTTGCTGCACACTCATTGTGCCTCAAAAGACTTCTATTAGTTCAAGGAATCATAACCAGCAGGTACTCCATCTTAAAAAGTGAAGCACAGGAACATCTTTGAAGAGGAACCACCACATTCACACCACTGTGAAGTAACATTTAAAGGGGTTGTCTCACTACAGTGATTCATCTCACCTCAGTCCTGTTTTCTTGGTTTCATTTTGAATTCAGTGGCATGTTTACTGGCTTCTACTAAGCTGCAGTAGAAGCCAGGTCTGTAGCTATAGCGACCAGTACTGGCAGCCTATCATGAGAGATTAAACAGGTCTGTAGCTATAGCAACCTAAGAAGCTGATGCAGCCCATACAAGAGGGGATATCTCAGAATAGGAAGGATACTGTTAATGTACATATATTGCAAAGTGAATTGTTTTTGCAAGATCTTTAACAAAAAAAGCAGCAATCCTTGTAGTGAGACAACCCCTTTAACCATTCGTGGAGCTCTTTGTTGTGGCATCAAACTACTAGGTTCAGAGACAGAGGTGGTGCCAGGCATCCTGAACAGAAGAAACAAAGCCTGCCAGGCCCAAGATGAACTACAAGCGGCTCCCACTGACTCCAGCTCTCCCCAAGGACCACTTGCTTCAAGATGGATATTGCAGAGAAATGGAACTAGCCTCAAAGGGGCTATTCTGTCCTTGTGGGGTCCAAATTAGCTTAAAAATAAAGGGTGCACCGAGAAAGAACTCACAACATGCCTTGCTGCTATGAAAGTTCTTTCTGCTTTATTCACAAAATGGCAGCTTTTTTTAATACTTTTGCAAATTAGTAGATGAGAAGCATCACATGTACCTGGCAGTGAGGATCTATTGGCACGTCCTTATCTCCAGACCCCTCCTCACAGCCAGGAATGTTTGGACACAGTGTGTAACTTCTGAAGAGGTGCCATCTTGGATTACACGACGATCTCTACAAACTACTACAGGCGGCCATTTTGTTAACACATTAGTGACAAGAGATATACAGACAGCTTTTACATGCTGTATTACATAGGTATGTGCCTACTATATATATATATATTATATATATATATATATATATATATATATATATACTAACTAATACATTAAAATGGAAACACAAAGGATCACACATATATAACCTTTGTTCCCATCCACAACAGCAGTAGTAGGCAGGAGATGATGAGGGCATAAATCGGCATTTTTGTTGAGTCATAGATTCTCCATCTCTCTCTCTCTCTCTAAGCTGCTGTTGTCCAATCATGATGAATCACCCCTGCTGAGTCTTCTCTCTAGCACAGGAGCTTCTTTACCTAAGTTGAAGAGGTTTTCTCACTACAAAGATTAGCTGTCAACATAAAGGGAACGGTAAACGAAGACTTTATCTAAATGTATTGGTCAATAGATTTTACTTAAGGCTCGAGATTAGAGACATTTTATTAGCTCTCTTAGACTTAGAATTAGATCTAACCAGATTAACTTTAGCAAACAAAAGGTACAAGTGCTGTGAGAACTGAAAAGGCTGACTCAGTAATGGCCCAGCTCGCTCCCTGGAAGCTGAATATGCTAATCATTGCTGTAGAACCACCCACAACCTGAGCAGACTAAGGCTGGGTCCCTACAGCACAGTGCAAATACCGGTTGGTTTATCCGACCGGTATTTGTACTGATTTCGGGCCGTGCGCGCGGCCGCAGGTGGACGGCTTTTTTCCGCGATTAGCGGAGAAAAGCCTCCTCCTTCACGTTGACATGTTAATCTTCCGTCCGAAAACTGGTCGGAAGAATGAACATTATCGATGTTTTTTGGGTGGCTGGTGGTCTGAAAAACCGCTGGGCGGAAAACCTGTGCAGTTGGGGCCCGTGTTAGAAGTTTTAACCCGAAAACTGTCTGAAAAACCGGGTGATAAGCCATGCCGTGGGGACAAGGCCTAAGTGCGTGCAAACTGCCTATGCTTTCGTGAAACAGGGTGTTGAGAAAACCACATTAATTACAAGTTTTAATCCTTAAATCCCTGTAGCCTTGGTCACGACAGATTATAAATCTCTAGCAGTCATGTCTCTCTGTCAAAAAATAGAGTAGAGGCAGCACTTCAAAAAAGTAAGGTTTATTCCACCCAAAGAAACAGCAACGTTTCGGCTCTGGACAGAGCCTTTTTCAAGCTGAACAAACATTGACATGTGAAGAAATATATAGTGCATAGTGACTACATCAATTAGTGATACAATTATTCAATCAAATAGTGTAAACAGTAAATATTTTGCAATCAAAACCACATAATACATAGTGTCAATACATAATAAATTAGTGTTGCATGATAGTGTTACATAATGAATAAAGTGTCATCAAAAGTCATGTGCAATAAATATATAATATTGAAATACATATACACAAAGTATACTAGTGTAAATGAACTCAGTGGTTACATGTGAATAACATTAATCAGATGACAGCTTTAATTGGTACAAACTTACTATCTGGAGTGGAATCAAGCCGCTCACTGTTCAGGTGTCCTCAATAATGCACCGCGCACGCGCGGACACAAGAGTCACGTTGCTGTTTCTTTGGGTGGAATAAACCTTACTTTTTGAAGTGCTGCCTCTACTCTATTTTTTGATTATTACATTTAGACCTTGATCCTGGTCTTGATGCTGTTGATAAATTTCTTGTTTGCCTAAATGTCTCTCTGTCAGGCTCAGCTAGGATTAGCAGAGCTGATCACTGCTGTAGAACCAACCTCAGCCTGACCAGGAAGTGTGAGTCTGATGCAGGCTGTGGCTCTGTGAAACTAGATGGCGAGAAAACCCTTTTTAAGAAAAGAGCAAATTCATCCTCTGCCTAATTCTCTCCCTCGAGCTTCATGGGACGGGGGCCGTGTGACTGTCCCGCAGCATTGGACCAGTACAGTATTTGTTTTCTTCACCTTCTATTCCAGACCTTACATAGGTGCATGTGATTATGTTATGCATTTTGGTACCACTGTTTTGTGTTATGTTTAGGATTGTTTTTACTTATGTTTTTTTTTTTTTTTTGGGAGTGAAGATGGAGCCGTCTCGTTGCTTCATTCTTATTACTATGATTCCAAAGAATTTAATTAGTGCTACTATGTATTGTCTCTACTTAGTACTTTTCTATTTGTACCAATGGTGCCTTATGTAATATCTTTGTGTATCAAACGGTATCCCATCTTTTCAATAGCCGTTTTTATATAAGTTTTTGTTAATGTAAAATTCAATAAAAATTATGTTTACAAAAAAAAAAGAAAAGAGCAAATTCTCATTCAAGTGGAAGAGGTGGCTAGTGGTAAATGTGGATGTGCAGTTAAAGGGGTTGTCTCATCTCAAAGTTTCATAGGATGCATGAATGAAATAATGTGGCTTTGCTCTGTCACTTCCTGGTCAAGCTGTCTGTAATTAGCATATGAGCTCCTGTATTCAGACTTCTCTGTTTATCAGTTTAGATTAGCTAAATTAGCTTCTCTGAGGTCCGGAGAAGCTTCTGAGATAATGTATACAGTAGAGTAATTAGTCTTTTGTCTGAAAGATCAACTCTAATTCAAAACATGAGTGGGCGCCAAGGGATCAAATTACGACTTGCTTACCATGTGATCTTCATATATAGGATATTCTCTTCATACATGAGATATGTTAAATCAGTCCTCACTCTCTACGAATCTGTAGTGGTGCTCAGCCCAAAAGACATGACGATATGAGTCCAGCATATAGAGAAAAAGGTAAGGCGGCACTCACCACTTGGTTGATTCACAATTCTTTATTCAAAACAGCGGCATACAAACGGACCGGGATTCATGGCTGTGTAACGCGGCGTTACACAGCCATGAATCCTGGTCCGTTTGTATGCCGCTGTTTTGAATAAAGAATTGTGAATCAATCAAGTGGTGAGTGCTGTCTGAAAGATCAGATAACACACAAGCTCTCACTGTCCTGAGTTCTGTGCTGCCTCGACCTGTGTGATGTCACTCCATGCTATCAGATAGAACAGTGTTTCTCAACTCCAGTCCTCAAGACCCACCAACAGGTCATGTTTTCTGGATTCCCTTAGCATTGCACAGGTGATATCATTGTGCTGCACAGGTGATATAATTACTGTCAGTGCAATCTGTGAGAGATCCTGAAAACATGACCTGTTGGTGGGTCCCGAGGACTGGAGTTGAGAAATACTGAGATAGAACAAACAGAAGGGGAGAAGAAGTACACAGGTCTGTCACTTGGGAAACCTGAGAGCCCTCGGAAGGTGATAAAATCATTTGTAGCTCCTTAACAAAACAAAAAAATGAACAAAGCAATATATTTGGAAAACGTTTTCGTTTAGTGTTCCTTACATTTGGAAAGCTATTCCTTGTAGTGAGACAACCCCTTTAAAGGATATGGCAGAGTCGATGGTTATCACCAAGGTAGCAAGCTTATGGAACTGGGGAAAACTTGGAGCTGGTGACTGTGAAACCTACTGTAGACCTAGTAAAGTGGTTGATTGGGATGGGGAGAAGCTGATGAACTCTGATTTTTCCATAACGAGAAAAGAAGCAGATTAACCGACTAGCCGAGTTGAGGATGGATTGAAGGGGAGCAGGAGTCCTCGGTGGGAGGCCGCAGACAAGGATGCTACAGTAATCGAGGCATCTGATCCCAATATTAAGTAGGTCTGACTTTTGCTCCCCTTCCCCAGCCTATAACCTATGGGAATATATAACACAGAACATGTAAACCTCCCATCATCCAACCACATCCCAAATTATGGAGCGAGCTTATTTTGTATTAAATTCTCAGTTTTCATAAGTGTAATGGGGAAGTCCTGCTGGAGCGATTGCTGAACATTTTCGAGCAATTATTTACCATCTGCTAATATAATCTTTATAGAGCTAATTGCTATGAAAACATCAGCTTGGCCCGCGCACTAGTCTGTGCAATCGCACATCTGTCAGTTTAATCCTCGCCTTCATCTGTGCATCATGGAAGCTCATTGTCCGTTCCCCACCGAATGCACCACCAAGCATTGTCGGAGTCGATGGCATTTGCTCCCTGTTCTTGTAATAGAGGTTCTGCTTCTAATAGATTAATGACTTTAGCCTTGTCGTGTCTTCTCCTATCCCGCGGATTAACATGTTATCTTTACATTAACCATTCACATATGGGGAAAGTATTCGCGTCTTCCAGAAACTGAGCTGTGTTGTAGGTTTTGTCTTTCTCATTCAAGGGTTGGGGATCACACAAATTGGCCAAAAGCCACCGAGCACCGGAGGCTCTATTATTATCCTGTACGATTTCCACCACCCAGGCGAATAGCAAAAGAACACTTCTAGATTTTGCAGGTCTGGTTTGATCAGGACGTGCCTTATCTGCTAAGAAGCAAATGTAAACAAGCCACCTAGCTGAGAGAGAGAGAGAGACACAGCCAGAGTACAGAGCTGCATAAGGGATCGTGTGAAATGTTCACTCAAATAATCACACTACAACTAGTGGATTCTGTATACAAAAGACAACACCTTTTCTCCACAGCAGATTGAAAGCTTCTTCATGTTCTCTGTCATCAGATAAAGCAGGGATCTACTCAGATAATCACACTACAACTAGTGGATTCTGTATACAAACGACAACACCTTTTCTCCACAGCAGCTTGAAAGCTCCTTCATGTTCTCTGTCATCAGATAAAGCAGGGATCTACTCGGATAATCACACTACAACTAGTGGATTCTGTATACAAAATACAACATATTTCTACCTGGTGCCTTGAAAGCTTCTTCAGCTCCCTCTCATCAGATAAGAAGTGTTCTCTGCACAAGCCCGGCCAGCAGCTCTTGTCAGGTCGTATCTAGTGCAATTTTTTAAGTAACTAAGGACAGGTAAGGCAGCCTGTAGCTCTCTCAGGCTGCAATTATTGTAATCACATATATTTAGAAAAGTGATTAAATACGTGGCAAAACCCCTTTAAAGGGAATCTGTCACCAATTTTTTTTTTTTTTTTTAATTTTTAATTAAAGCCCCTGATCCATATTCTTTTCCTCAGTCGTTTTTATTTCCTGATTGTAGATTTCTCTATTCGGCCGTCTATATATGGATTGTGGGGAAGACATTCTTGCTTGCACTGCTTTAACAGCAGTCAGAGAGATACTTTACAGCAGCTTCATGCCCATAGTCTTCTTAAGACAGATTCTGTTCCATAGACTTGTATAGGAGAGTTTTCACTGTGCAGGGAGGGGAGAGGGGGAGCTGTGACATCTCCTCTTGTGACTGGTGGATTCTGTGTTATCTGTACACAATGGTGTCTCCTTTCAGTTTGACCCTCTTTGTGCTGATTATGAGCACACTGCTGAAAAGCTCTCTAAACAGAACAGGAAGTATCAGACTATTATTAGGCCCAGTGGCCAAAGTGAAAACTGCAGGAGTTAAGAATTATTAAAAAAAAAATACTGAAAGTGATCTGGAAAATTAAAAAAAAACATAACCAAAAATTCCTAAAAAAATGTGTTTAACATAAAAATGTGAGTTAAACAATAAGTCATTTTTTGATGACCCATTCTCTTTAAGACATTCTGTGTCTCTGAAGATGACCAGGGCGGCTCAGGACATTCCCTGATGTAGGCCTGGGTCCCACTCAAGTTTTCTCTACATCTGAAGCCTCGATCAGAGAGTTGTAAGTCTGCTGCTTTTTCGCATCTGTGTTTCAGCCACAAATTTCAGGTCGGCTGCAGGTCTGGCTTTCTCGCATTCGATTATTCTACTAATTTTTTTTACACCTTTTCCATGATACAAGGAAAAATAGTAAAAAATAAATAAATAAAAAGGCTTTTTAGCACATTTTAAATGTATTGTTTTAATAGCAAAAGTGGTAATAAAATAACTTTCGTACATGTGTTGCTTTTCCGTCACGTTTTTACGTAGGTGATAAAAGTTTGTTTGGGCTGTAAGGGTATGTTCACACTGCATAATTGTGGGCTGTACTTCGGGGTGTAATTGCGCTGCAATACGCCTGCAGAACGGGCTGCAATTACGGTAAAATCGTAGCACTCCATCATAGCATTGCATATTCCCTGATGCGTACTTCGTGCCAGGAGAAAGAAGTTACATGTCGCCGGGGAAAACTAAAATGAGTGGGGGCCGGCACAGAGGCCAGACCGGCACATACTTCTAAAACTCCCGACATATAGCGGTGCGCACAGTATGTGCTGCTATATGGTGGCCAAATGCAGTGTGAATTCAACCTTAGTGATTTTTTTTTCTTAAAGAACATTTTATTTATTTAAAGGGGTTGTCTCACTACATTGATTCATCTCACCTCAGTCCGGTCTTCTTGGTTTCATTTTGAATTCAGGGGCGTGTTTAGGCTGCAGTAGAAGCCAGGTCTGTAGCTATAGCAACCAGGGCTGGCAGCCTATCAGGAGAGATTGAACAGGTCTGTCGCTATAGCAACCAGTGCTGACAGCGTATCGGGAAAGATCAAACAGGGTTGTAGCTATAGCAACCAGTGCTGGCAGCCTATCAGGAGAGATTGAACAGGTCTGTAGCTATAGTGACCTGAGGAGCTGATGCTGTCCATACAAGAGGGGATATCTAGGAATAGGTAGAACACTGTTAATGGACACTTATTGCAAAGTGACTTGTTTTTGCAAGATCTTTAACATATAAAGCGGCAACCCTTGTAGCGAAACAACCCCTTTAATTATTTTTTACATATTGTACACAGCATAAGGTCAGAGACCTCTGGGGGCCATTTTTATATATCTTCTCTTTTTCTTATTTCCCCTGTATCTAAGGTTGATATATTAACTCCTATTACAGGGAAAATCTAGGGGAAATATATCCCCTGCATGTGCTGCAGAGCTGATCTGGGTCTGATAGCGAGCCCCGGTGATCATGTTGGTGCTGGGAAGCTTCCTGCCTATCGTATACAGCACTCATTGAGCACTGCGATCAGGAAGGCAGGGACGGTCATAAGTCCTTTATTCTCAGTGGAGAGCCAGCTATCGCCAACAGCCAGCTCTCCACCCGCACAGCTGCACAATTAGTGTCCAGCTGCGCACTGTGCACAGGCATTCCAAAACCTCTATGCAGAGATACCTGACCTCCGCCTAGACGTTTATAGTCAAGAGGTGATCGTCATAACGTTAAAAAAAAATTGCTTGGGAATGGTCCTCCCTTGGGAAACCTTTTTTTGGTTTTGTACTTAGGGAAGATATGAAGCAAATGGTGCTTAAATATATAGAAGTTGTGACAGGGCAATTACAGGTAGTAACCTATTTCTGCCACTAGGTGGAGTTATACCCGAGTTCTTTATGCAACATGCCACCAAGGATACCTGTTGGGATAAGAGCCAGCCGCATGTATTGTCAGCCTCACTAAGTGGTTGGCAACGGTGTATTGTTCGTTTGGCTTTTCAGCCGTTCCTGGGTCGGCTCTTATTGGGAGTAGACAATGTGTTGGGTGGGCGTCTACTCCCCATGTTCCAGGCCAGGATTTGGATAGGGCTCGGGTTTCCTATAAAAGGTGAGCCTTCAGGTATAGAGGGGTTGTGGTTCGTTTCCTGGAAGTGAAGCGGCGGAGAGCTGGGGAGAGGCTCTTACCCCAGAGGCTTGAGGCCAGCAGGTGGCTGACCTCTGAAAGCCTTGACAGTGGAGACTGGTGAAACGGACTATGTCTGACTGGACACTAGGCCCAGACCTTATAGAGAGAGGAACGCTACATGTGTAGTAAGTGGCCAGACGGCCAGGGTTTTGTTTACCTGCTTTTCTGTACAATGTGTGCTGTGCTAAAGAAATAAAGCTGGTGGAGACCAGACTGAAAGAAACCCGGTGTCCAAGTGCCCTGTGTGAAAGTGCCAACTGTTCCACCAAAGGACGGCGGTCCAAGATCGGAATACCCCCTGGGACGACCCAAGATGGCGGCCGGAGGCATGTGAGTTGTCTCAAAGTATAGATAGATAAAGTGTTAGAGGATGTTCACACTGTGTTTCTAAGATGCGTTTGGATCCTTGTTTCAGACTCAAACCCGCATCTAACAATGTGAAGTGTGAATTACATTGCTTACAATATAAAACACGCATTGGCGTTTAGACGTCTGATCTCCGATATGTGTTTACTTGCGTCTTTTGGATCCATTCAAAGAAATTTCATGTCAATTCTTGATCCGTTTGACGCATCAGACGCCCAATTTATAACTATAGGGTCGATCCTGCTACAGCAAAAATGCACCCAAAGATGCAGCACACTTTGGTGCGTGTTGGACGCGCTTTACACAGTGCTTTTGAATAAATTTTTTAGATCAAAAACATATTCAAAAACGCTGCGTGAACATACCCTTAAAAGTTTGAACCTTGGTTGAAACGCTTCCTGTGTACAAGAACATCATGTGATTGAATGACGTGCTCTTTTAGAGATGTATATATTTTTATGTTTAGCAGCAAGTTAGTATGCTGTGAACAAAGACCCGGAGAGGTCCGAAACGCGTCGGCGTTGTGCTGTGTTCACTGTCCTGGTGTATATATATGTTGCAATAAAAAGTGGTGAGAAGCTGAATCGCTGGATGTCCTGTCATTTGGATGGATTCTGTTTTGTACAAGAACAGTAGTGGGTGTGAGACAGACCGGGGTTTAAATTGGTCATTGGGTCTAGGGGCGCAGTAGATAAGAAGCCACTGTCACCTAGAGTGGCTTCCTACTGTCTATTAGATTGACTGTAAAAGCTTGGATTAATGGATTTCAAGACAATTACTGATGGATTTTTAGAGACATAAGCGCTGATCAATGGGCCCATATACTGTTCTGTGTCCAGTTTGCAAATCTATTTCAGTAAACAGTATGTTCTATAACTACTTCAAAATTTCCATCACACCAATCACTAATGTTGTATCATATAGGCAGAATCTTGGTTAAAGGGGTTTTCCAAGACTTTTAACCCCTTACCGACACAGGACCTACCCATATGTCCTGGAGTCAGTAAGGTCCTATGTAGCAGGAGGGCTCCGTAATCCCACCACCTATAAGGCAGGTGTCAGCTGCTAATTGCAGTTTACATCGGCTGGTTATAGCACGGAATGGATCTGGCTCCGTTCCCTGCTAATGAACCCAATAGAGGGTGCTGTGCACTGTTTCTCACTCTGATCAGCACCCCTGCAGCAAGATCACAGGATGAAGATTGTAAAGGCTTCCATCTTGAACACTCTTCTGCATAAATAAAAAAAAAAAACAGGCAGTCCCCGGGTTACATACGAGATAGGGACTGTAGGTTCGTTCTTAAAGGGGTTTTGCCATGAAGTAAAATTGACTTGGGAAGTTTGTAAAGTAAATAAAAAACATTTTCGCCATTCATTATTATTAAAAATTCTGCACCGTTTTTGTCTTAGCTGCTCCTTTAGTGATCCATTGTTTACAGCTCGTCTCCAGGGGATACGACCAGGGCTGAGAGCTCCTCACTCCTGGTCGCACATGCTCAGACATCACCTCTCCCCTCAGGCAGCGACTGAGTGGTCAAACCCCAGGTGCTGTCATTCTACTCCTGTCCTCTGTTCTCCTTAGTAATTAGTCAAACATTGCAAATAAATTTAAAAAAGAAACCTCAATCAAGTTTGTGCATTGATCAAGAGAAAGAAAATCCACAGGTTTGGTTCCTGCAGGGATTTGAACCGAGGACCCTTGTGCCTGGAGGCAAAAGTTCTACCTAGGAGCTACAATGTAGCTACTTACAGTTCTACACATAAACAGAACTTTCTCTGACTACAGAGAGGAAAGTCCTGGTGATGTTATCCTGCTGGGTCACATGATATGCAATTCAAACAAATCACACACGCCCCCTTCTGAGCACACAGAGCTGAAAAGCTGCATGCAGGAGGTATAAAATGAGATCGTGGCAAAACCCCCTTAAGTTGAATTTGTTTGTAAGTCGGAACAGGTATATTTATTAAGTGTAACTCCAGCAAAACATTTTTTTGTTTTTGTTTTGGATAGTGCAGGGAAGAGATAATACCCCTTTTACATTTGATTTGCTGTCTGTGAACCTATTTAGAAAATTTCACCTCACTTTCTCTCAACTGCACACCTTTGTAATGTATATTTGAGGGCTCAGTGGGAGGATTTTCGTTCCTGTAAAAAGCTTTATTAAATTCCGATATCATGGGGCGTATCTCAGTCTGTTACATCAGCTCACTGAGACACGCCCCATAAGTCACTGTTCGTAACTTGGGGACAGACGTAACTCGGAACGACGTAAGTCGGGGACTGCCTGGATTAAAGTATAAAAAAATAGAAGTTCAAACTACCCCCTTTTACTAGTTTACAAATGAAAAAGTAACACATAATTGATATCACCCCATCTGTAAAAGTCTGATCTATTTAAATGTAAGCTAAATACCCTAGAAGAAAAAAATCCAAATGGCCAAATTTTTTTTGTTTTTGTTTATTTCACGTCCCTTAAAAATGGAAATACAAGTGGTTAACAAAATCGCGTCTATCCCAAAATGGTACCAATAAATCCACCCTATGTCCCAAATGTAAAAAATAGAAAAGATTTTTTTTTTACGGTACTAAAACATATTGAAAACCCAACATATTTGGTATTGCTGGAATCATATCAATGGAATACAGATAACGCATTATTGTACTGGAGAGTGAAGAAAGTGAAGAAACAAAACTCCCGCAAACATGGCACAGGTACGTTTTGTTTTCACATTTTGCCCCACGGAATATTTTTTTGCGGTTTCCCAGTATATTCTATGATGAATGACATCATTAGAAAATACATCTTGTGCCGCAAAATAAAAGCCCTCATACGTCTACGTAGATGGAAAAATAATAAAAGGTATGTTTTTTGGAAAGTGGGGAGGGGAAAAAAAAATAGAGCCATATTATTATGACCGGCTGTCAGGAAGGGGTTAAAACATCCCTACCAATAGAATGTAAACCCACACTTGCCTCTCCCATCAGCAGGGCTGTGGAGTCGGAGTCGTGGAGTCGTGGCTATTTTGCTGTAGTCAGAGTTGTAATAAATGGGACCGACTCCGACTCCCAAAATATATAATAAGTTGGTAAATTTAGTTCGATTCAGTGTAAAGAGCAAGAGGAATTGGGTCCGGCCGGTGCTACTGCTCCCATATCTTCAGCCTCATCACATGAGGAGTGTAATTGATGACATGGAGCAGGCAAAGCGCTGCCCCAGGGGAAAAGATTCTGCTCCCAGGGCAAACAGATTTCAGCAAAATTTTTCACCTGCTTTCAAAGAAGTAGAAGAGTTTAACCATTCATCAAAACTGACTGTGGCTGAGGCAATTCCTTTATATGCTGACATTGTTAGAGATGTTGCCCCTGTGGTCACCGCTTTGCCACCAACCCAAGTTAGTGTAAAGAGGCCGTTCTCTAGCCTGGAAATAATGAGATCAGATGTGAGGTCATGTATGCAGGATCTGATGGAGGCGATACTATTTCTCAGAACAAATTCAGAGACTCCACAAATGTTCCTGCAGTGTTTTGCATATTTACAATTTTTTTGTCATGTCCAATAAATATATTTTACACTGACAAGCAAAATGGTAACAATGGTTTGAACTTGTGACTTTCAGGCTCCATATCTCACCACCCACTACAGCTTTGTACATGAGGCTACTGTAATTGTATATGCAGTCATCTGACCCATATTATACATAAATGTGACTTGCAAATATTTAGCATCTGCTTAGTTCTGCAGATTCTTTCCTGTAACTGCATTGTTATTGTTTTGTTCCTAAAAATCAAAATGTTAATTTTTATTATTTTGTTAGTATTTGGGAAATCCACCTTTGACTTTCAGCACTGCCTGAATTCTTCTGGGCTCTGAATCAGAATCAAGCATATCTTGACCAAAATCTGATCCCAGGTCTCTTCTACACATTCCCAATGTTGGTGCAGACTGGACTTGGATACAAATACAGCTTTTTCTTCAACTCTACCCACAAGTGTTCAAAAGATCAAAACATTGTTACCCTTTTGCTTGTCAGTGTCTGTTCTACCTAAATAGCTTGATTATTGTATCATAAGGTGATAAAAAGCCTGATGTTACCAATTTACTACAGTAACGTTATCACAAACATGCGCCGTGTATGAGGGAGTCGGGAGTCGGAGGTTTGGGAAATTGAGGAGTCGGGGCTTTGGCTTGCCGACTCCATAGCCCTGCCCATCAGCAATGATCCATAGCTCCAGCGTTCCCAACCATTCTGCCTTGGTCCCTCACTGATGCCGTCACGTTCATGGATCGCATGATGCTGCGGCCAATCACTAAGCTCTGTGGTCACATTCTGTACATGCAGGCATGTGACTGCTAAGGCCAGAGATTGGTTGCAGCATCATGTGATTAATGAACGTGACGTCATCAGTGAGGGAACAAGGGGAGCACAGGAGCCCTGGCAGCGCTGGAACGGTGGAGATGGGAGAGGTAAGTATGGGTTTATTTTCTATTTTAATACAGGGGGAGGTGCTAGGGAGGTTTTTTACCCCTTACTGCTGCAGTCAGCTTTGACCTCTCTGACAGAGCCCCATCTTTGAAATTTGATGTGTTGCCTCATGTGGGAATAACTTTTTGATAATTTTACCTATCTCTGATTCAGAGAATGTCTTCCCGTGACACATTGTGCTTTAGGTTAGTAAGAATTTTTTGTCCCTACAATCCTTGTATCCTTGGGAAAAATACCAAAACGTCATGAAAATTTAGAAAAATTTGCCTTTTTCAAAATTAAAAAATTTCAGCATGTAAGACAGATATTCCAAACAAAATACAAATACTTTATAACTTGCTTCCATCACATGTCTACTGTAGGTTGGCATCATTGTTTTAATGTCTATTTTAATGTACATTTTCAAGAAAATTTGCAACACAGATTTTTTTTTTTAGGGCCAGTCCAGTTCTGTCGTGGCCTTGAGGGTTCTCTATGTTAGATACCCTCATAAATGACCCCATCTCAGAAACTACACCCCTTAAAGGGGTTTTACCACAAACTCATTTCATACCTCCTGTATCCAGCTCTTAGGCTCTGTGTGCTCAGAAGAGGGCGTGTGTGATTTGTTTGAATTTCATGTCATGCATTTCCTCACAGTGTGCTCACTCTAGTCAAAGAAAGGTCTGTTTATGTAAAGAACTGTAAGTAGCTACAATGTAGCTGAGTAGTAAAGTTTTTGCTTCACAGCAAAGGGGTCCTCGGTTCAAATCCGTGCAGATACCAAACCTGTGGATTTTATTTCTCTTTATCAATGCACAGACCTCATTGAAGTTTCTTTATTTTATTTATTTACACTGTTTGACTAATTGCTAAGGAGCACAGAGGACTGGATAGAATGACAGCACCCAGGGTTGAACACTCAGTAGCTGCCTGAGAGGAGAGGTGATGTCTGAGCATGTCTGACCAGGATTGAGGAGCTCTCAGCCCTGGTCGTATCCCCTGGAGACGAGCTGTAAACAATGGATCACTAAAGGAGCAGCTAAAACAAAAAGGGGCAGAATTTTTTAAAAAAAATGAAGGGTTAAAAATTTTATTATTTAAATTTTTCAAGTTTCCCTCGTCAATTGTACTTTGTGGCAAAACCCCTTTAAATTATTTACAACAGTGTTTAGAAAGTTTCTTAACTCATTAGGTGTTTCACAAAAACTAAAGCAAAGTGGAGGTGCTCTCCTGTGGAAATTTCATTCCACGCCATACCTCCTTGTGCCCCCTTCATGCCTGGGATGAAGTTTTTAAATAAATAAACATATAAATCCACCGCACACCAAAAGATTGCTTTTAAAGGTGAATTTATCGACAACAGATAGCCAAAAGGACAACGACAACCCCGGGGGCACTTTATTTGCCAAAGAAAGAGTATCAAGTAAAATGATATACAAAAAAATGTTTTTAGTACAATGGGGATTAACAATTTGTAATTATCAATGAGTCAAAATAAATACACGTTTCGGCTACGGGCCTTTATCAAGTGGTATCTGTTGAGTAAATATAAAATAATGTGTCAAAAATATAGCAATACTCTAAGGAAAAATGAAAAATAGAAAACAAGGAAAAGAAAAAGAGCCAAACAAAAATAAAAGATAGATAAGGGGGATAAGAGAAGTAAAGAATTAGAAATGATAACAAATAAATATACAAAAAAAGCTTTGAGGGGAAATTTTAAATAGAAAATTTAATCAAAGGGGAAGGGGCTTACCAAGGAGTGTGGGGATACAATTAAATGGGTGCGACCAAACAGTTTGGGCAGAAAGCTATAAGGAGAAAATATAAAATGTAACAGCAGTATGGAGAAGCAATCTTTTGGCCTGCGGTGGATTTATATGTTTATTGGTTGACGACCTTATGGTCTATTCCACCTATTATAAAGCACCCATTTTCTCATTACCTCCTTGGTGTGCAGAACCGATTATTTACACTATGGGATGAAGTGGTGTCCTACGTGGTCACCTACCTTCACCTACCAGTCTTTCATATGTTGGTAAAGAGTTTGGAGGTTTGGAACCCCCTGGGGGGCACTTCTGAACAAAAAGGGAGCGGGGAGGATATTACCGGAGGGGGTTGGATCGCCCCCGGGGTTCGAGGATCTTCTCGTGGGCCCAGGCTTTGATATAATAATGTAACCCTAATGTATCAGTTCCCCAAAGATCAAGACAACTGTACCTGGAGCCCACGTTAGAACCGTGCACCAGATGTTACAGCCTTCACGTGCAATGAGTGAAATTGCACCAATCTTATAAGGCAGCGGGTGCGCCCTCGGAATAATTTCCTCTCTTGGGCTCAAGGATCTTCAGTCCCACACCAGCAGATCCACTGACAGCAGGGGTTGTGTGTTTTGTATTCTCACAAGCTGCCACTAGATGTCAGTAAAAACCTTTCCATCGTTCTTATGGAGCTTGTACGTTCTGTATAACACAATTAGTGTCACACTTTTGGTCAGAAGAATTCCTAAATCTTTAAATTTTCTGAAATTAATTAATTTTTTTAAATTTTTTTTTAAATTTTTTTTAAATCTGTCCCTTCTTCTTCGAAACATTTAAAAACCAAAGCCCCATTTTAGCATTTTTGTTTTGGGCCTGTAGGGATTTTTGATATGATGACCTTATATAGATTTCTGGAGCTCTGAATACCAGCCCCCCCCCCCGCCAATGTTTGTTCTGATGGTGACGGGTAACGGGACGGTCACAAACACAAACTCATCTCTTTTAAAGTGCTTGTGCGTTTTGATGTCCCCTGTTTTTCCTTGCAATTTTTTCACTTTACCTTAAGGGACCTTTTTCCCCCAAAGCCCAACAGCAATGGGAGTTCAGATACTATAGTTATTTTTCGGGTCATGATATCATGTACTTGGTGGCATTGTGTGTCTTTGAGATACCTACCTAGGGCTGTGTTCAGGGAGACATACACTGAACACGAGGCCTTATAGACCATAGAAATGTGGTGACGTAGGTCTTCAGTGCAGAGAGATTCTACAAATAATTCTATAGTGCACCGTGTAAGTTGTTTTTTTTCCCCTAAGTTTTAGGCTCCCCCAATTTTGTTAGGGTTTTCCTTTACGTCACTCCCTTCCCGTTAGGTTGGGGGTCTCACTTCGGTACTTCCTGTTCCTTCCCTCCCCTTTAGGCTTTTCCCACTTCCCGTTTGCTGTGGGGTTCTACAGCTTTAGGCCCCCATTTTCCCGTTCAGGCTGTGGGGGTTTTATAGCTTCAGCTTTTACTTTCTGTTCAGGCTTTGGGCGGTTTTAAGTTTGCTCACTTTCTGTTCAGGCTGTGGGCGGTTTTACAGTTCAGGCCCCCACTTCCTGTTCGGGTGTGGGGCCTCTACAGCTTCGGCTCCCCTTCCTGTTAGGCTGTGGGGGGCTCTACAGCTTCAGGCTCCCACTTCCTGTTCAGGGGTGGGGGGGCTTACAGTTCAGGGTCCACTTCCTTTCAGGTGTGGGGGGGCTCTACAGCTTCAGGCTCCCACTCCGTTTGGCTGTGGGGCGGCTCTACGCTTCAGGCTCCCCCCTTTTCCGTTCAGGGTTGGGGCGGTTTTAAGCTTCAACTCACTTTTTTTTTGTTCAGGCGTGGGGGTTTTACAGCTTCAGGCTCCCACTTCTTTTTTCAGGCTGTGGGCGTTTCTACAGCTTCAGCTTTCCCTTTTTTTTTCAGGCGTGGGTGGTTCTACAGCTTCAGGCCCCCCTTTTGTTCAAAGGGTGTGGGCGTTCTAAGTTCAATTTAATTTCTGTGGCGGGGGGTTTCTACAGCTTCGCTTCATTTCTGTTCAGGCATGGGGGTTCACGCTTTAGGCTCCCACTTTTGTTTTAGGGGTGGGGTTTTTCAGCTTCAGCTTTTTATTTCGTTCAGGCTGTGGGGTTCTAAAAGCTTCAGCTCCCCTTTCCCGTCGCTGGGTGGTTCACACTTCAGGTCCACTTCCTGTTCCACTGTCCTATTCTTAGCTGAAGCTGTTAGATGGACATTAAAAATAGAAGCAGGGGCATAACTTAAAGCTCTGGGGCCCCAATGCAAAATTTATAAAAGGGCCTCCGCCTGCCACTTGTCATTCATGATACTGGTGTATTGTTATGTAACTGAGGGTCCTTTGGGCCCCTCCGGCTCTAGGGCCTGATAGTGACTGCTACCTTTGCACCCCCTATAGTTATGCCCCTGAATAGAAGGGTGTAAGAAGCAGGGCAAAAGTCTACGTAGCGCCAAAAGACTAGTTTTTCGTAAAAATTAAAAAAACCCTGCGTGGATAAGACCAAGGAAAATTTTTGGTTATTACTAAAAAAATAAAAAAACAAATAAGACACGATAAGGTTGTCAGTATTCTAGGAAACCATATGTAAACATACAGGATAGATAACCTGTTGCATCTTTAAAATGAAAAAAATTAGAACAGAAATGTATTTGGTAGAAATGTGTATTTACCTTTGCCTAACCAATGAGCCAGGAATAGTACCTTAAGTATGTAGGCAAGGGTAAATAAACATGCTTCATTTGTATCCTACTTTTTCTTCATTTCAAAGATAGAGCAGGTTATCTGTCCTGTTTATTTATAGGTGGTTTCATAGCTTAACAACCACCCAAGCTTAGCAACAATGTCTTGTCCGAAAGTGGGCTGGGTGGGTGAGCACACGGTGGTTTAAAAACTAAGAAAAAAATCTGTAAACAAGCAGCATCGATAACCTGCTCTATCTTTAAAATGAAGCAAAATTAGTACAGACTTTTATTTGGTAAAAATATTAGTTTTCTCTCATGTTTAAAGCTAATCCATCAGATGGGAATACCCCTTTACCATACCAAGTATGATCGTCACCCGGGATTAATTGTCTGTCAAAAAACTCTTTGTGGGAGTAATGCACTGAATTTAAAAAACTATTACACAAAGCCCTATTTAGCGCACTGGAAGAATGATGGCAAAGAAATGCTGTGACAAGGTGTGTATATACGACTCCAGATTGCTGTATGTATACAATGAAGTGTTTATACCAGTCACTGCCTGATCGCGTCCCCCTGGATTTCATGCCAGGGTTAGAAAACTAGAAGACAAGGCTTCACATTTCATTAGTCATAGCATAGTATGTACAGGGCTGTAGGTGTCCTGTAGATGCCATACTTCCCAGTGCATCCTAAGGTCTAATGTATGGCTGCGCACATTATTCACACTCAATGTATCCAGTGTACGGCTACAAAGAGTATTCACATCCAATGTATCCAGTGTATGGCTACAAAGAATATCCCCAAACCCAAAGTACCTGTAGGCTACAAAATATCCCCAAACCCAAGTATCCAGTGTAGGCAAAAGATATCCACATCCAATGTGTCCGTGTATGGCTACAAAGAGTACCACCCCAATGTACCTGATGGCTACAAAAATATCCAACCATGATCCGTTATGGTACAAAAATATCCACATCCAAGTATCCAGTGTAGGCTACAAAAAATATCCCCATCCAATGGTCCATGTAGGCTACAAAGAGTTCCCCACCAATGTTCCAGTGAGGTACAAAAGAGACCACATCCAATGTTCCAGGACCTACAAAATTCCACATCCAATGTATCCCGGTATGGTACAAAGAAATCCACATCCAAGTTCCCTGTATGGTACAAGTTTCCCATCCAAATTTTCCCTGTATGGCTACAAAAGGGACCCCATCCAATGTATCCAGTGTAGGCTACAAGAATATCCCCATCCAATGTATCCAGTGTACGACTACAAAGAGTATCCACATCCAATGTGTCCAGTGTACGTCTACAAAGAGTATCCACATCCAATGTATCCAGTGTAAGGCTACAAAGCGTATCCACATCCAATGTATCCATTGTACGGCTACAAAGAGTATCCACATCCAATGTGTCCAGTGTATGGCTACAAAGAATATCCACATCCAATGTATCCAGTGTATGGCTACAAACCGTGTCCACATCCAATATATCCAGTGTATGGCTACAAAGAGTATCCACATCCAATGTATCCAGTGTACGGCTACAAAGAGTATCCACATCCGATGTATCCAGTGTATGGCTACAAACCATGTCCACATCCAATGTATCCAGTGAATGGCTACAAAGAGTATCCACATCCAATGTATCCAGTGTACGTCTACAAAGAGTATCCACATCCAATGTGTCCAGTGTATGGCTACAAAGAGTATCCACATCCAATGTATCCAGTGTATGGCTACAAAGAGGATCCACATCCAATGTGTCCAGTGTATGGCTACAAAGAGTATCCACATCCAATGTATCCAGTGTATGGCTACAAAGAGTATCCACATCCAATGTATCCAGTGTATCGCTACAAAGAATATCCACATCCAATGTATCCAGTGTATGGCTACAAGAGTATCCACATCCAATGTATCCATGTATGGCTACAAAGAGTATCCCATCCAATTTTATCCAGTGTATGGCTACAAAGAGTATCCACATCCCAATGTATCCAGTGTATGGCTACAGAGAGTATCCACATCCAATGTATCCAGTGTATGGCTACAAAGATTATCCACATCCAATGTATCCAGTGTATGGCTACAAAGAGTATCCACATCCAATGTAT
Source organism: Phyllomedusa bahiana (assembly GCA_025379985.1). Lineage (NCBI taxonomy): Eukaryota > Metazoa > Chordata > Amphibia > Anura > Hylidae > Phyllomedusa > Phyllomedusa bahiana. The sequence goes on from JAODAL010011521.1 coordinate 50,109, forward strand.
CCAGTGTATGGCTACAAAGAGTATCCACATCCAATGTATCCAGTGTATGGCTACAAAGAGTATCCACATCCAATGTATCCAGTGTATGGCTACAGAGAGTATCCACATCCACTGTATCCAGTGTATGGCTACAAAGAGTATCCACATCCAATGTATCCAGTGTATGGCTACAAACCGTGTCCACATCCAATATATCCAGTGTATGGCTAAAAAGAGTATCAACATCCAATGTATCCAGTTTTATGGCTACAAAGAGTATCCACATCCAATGTATCCAGTGTATGGCTACAAACCGTGTCCACATCCAATATATCCAGTGTATGGCTACAAAGAGTATTCACATCCAATGTATCCAGTGTATGGCTACAAAGAATATCCACATCCAATGTATCCAGGGTATGGCTACAAACCGTGTCCACATCCAATGTATCCAGTGTATGGCTACAAAGAGTATCCACATCCAATGTATCCAGTGTATGGCTTCAAAGAGTATCCACATCCAATGTATCCAGTGTAATGGCTACAAAGAGTATCCACATCAATATAATCCAGTGTATCGCTACAAAGAGTATCCACATCCAATGTGTCCAGTGTATGGCTACAAAGAGTATCCACATCCAATGTATCCAGTGTATGGCTTCAAATCATGTCCGCATCCAATGTGTTCAGTGTATGGCTACAAAGAATATCCATATCCAATGTATCCAGTGTATGGCTACAAAGAGTATTCACATCCAATGTATCCAGTGTATGGCTACAATGAGTATCCACATCCAATGTATCCAGTGTATGGCTAACAAAGAGTAAACCACATCCAATGTATCCAGGGATGGCTTCAAATCATGTCCCATCCAATGTGTTCAGTGTATGGCTACAAAGAATATCCACATCCAATGTATCCAGTGTATGGCTACAAACCGTGTCCACATCCAATATATCCAGTGTATGGCTACAAAGAGTATCCACATCCAATATATCCAGTGTATGGCTACAAAGAGTATCCACATCCAATATATCCAGTGTATGGCTACAAAGAGTATCCACATCCAATGTATCCAGTGTATGGCTACAAATAGTATCCACATCCAATGTATCCAGTGTATGGCTACAAAGAGTATCCACATCCAATGTATCCAGTGTATGGCTACAAAGAGTATCCACATCCAATGTGTCCAGTGTATGGCTACAAAGAGTATCCACATCCAATGTGTCCAGTGTATGGCTACAAAGAGGATCCACATCCAATGTGCCCAGTGTATGGCTACAAAGAGGATCCACATCCAATGTGTCCAGTGTATGGCTACAAAGAATATCCACATCCAATGTATCCAGTGTATGGCTACAAAGAGGATCCACATCCAATGTGTTCAGTGTATGGCTGCAAAGAGGATCGATATCCAATGTATCCAGTGTATGGCTACAAAGAATATCCACATCCACTGTATCCAGGGTATGGCTACAAACCGTGTCCACATCCAATGTATCCAGTGTATGGCTACAAAGAGTATCCACATCCAATGTATCCAGGTATGGCTACAAAGAGTATCCACATCCACTGTATCCAGTGTATGGCTACAAAGAGTATCCACATCCAATGTGTCCAGTGTATGGCTACAAAGAGTATCCACATCCAATGTGTCCAGTGAATGGCTACAAAGAGTATCCATATGAAATGTGTCCAGTGTATGGCTACATACAGTATCCACACCAATGTATCCAGTGTACGGCTACAAAGAGTAAGAACATCCAAAGTATCCAGTGTATGGCTACAAAGAGTATTCACATCCAATGTATCCAGTGTATGGCTACAATGAGTATCCACATCCAATGTATCCAGTGTACGGCTACAAAGAGTATCCACATCCAATGTATCCAGTGTATGGCTACAATGAGTATACACATCAAATGTATACAGTGTACGGCTACAAAGAGTATCCACATCAATGTATCCAGTGTATGGCTACAAAGAGTATCCACATCCAATGTATCCAGTGTATGGCTACAAAGAGTATCCACATCCAATGTATCCAGTGTATGGCTACAAAGACTATCCACATCCAATGTATCCAGTGTACGGCTACAAAGAGTATCCACATCCAATGTGTCCAGTGAATGGCTACAAAGAGTATCCACATGAAATGTGTCCAGTGTATGGCTACATACAGTATCCACATCCAATGTGTCCAGTGTATGGCTACAAAGAGTATCCACATCCAATGTATCCAGGGTATGGCTAAAAAGAGTATTCACATCCAATGTATCCAGTGTATGGCTACAATGAGTATCCACATCCAATGTATCCAGTGTATGGCTACAAAGAGTATTCACATCCAATGTATCCAGTGTATGGCTACAATGAGTATCCACATCCAATGTATCCAGTGTACGGCTACAAAGAGTATCCACATCCAATGTATCCAGTGTACGGCTACAAAGAGTATCCACATCCAATGTATCCAGTGTATGGCTACAAAGAGTATCCACATCCAATGTATCCAGTGTATCGCTACAAAGAGTATCCACATCCAATGTATCCAGGGTATGGCTACAAACCGTGTCCACATCCAATGTATCCAGTGTATGGCTACAAACCATGTCCACATCCAATGTGTTCAGTGTATGGCTACAAAGAATATCCACATCCAATGTATCCAGTGTACGGCTACAAAGAATATCCACATCCAATATATCCAGTGTACGGCTACAAAGAGTATCCACATCCAATGTATCCAGTGTATGGCTACAAAGAATATCCACATCCAATGTATCCAGTGTACGGCTACAAAGAATATCCACATCCAATGTATCCAGTGTATGGCTACATACAGTATCCTATAGACTTGATGTATTCTTCTCAGTGCATTCTAAGATACAGTGTATGAATACATACAGTATCTGTATGTAACGTATCCACTAAAAAGCTACATACAGAATCCACATTCATTATATGGCTACATACAGTTTCCACATCCAATGTAAAACTACATACAGTAGCCACATCCCATGAGCTCAGTGTATAGCTACATTGCAATCACATTTCAGCGGGTACCCAATTTTTGTTTAGTCCAACTAAATCTGTTTGACATGTACTTTGTCATATTCTCATATATTCAATCTGCCGGACTGCCGGATGCATACGGACTTGTTTCATCTGTTACATTTCATGTTATTTATTTTTCTTATATTGTAATGATTGTAGACATGTTTCCTGTTCATGGTTACAATGTATATATTAGTAGGTCTTGAAACTATTAGTGTTGAGCGATTGCGTTGGCTATCGAGATCGATCGATAGTCGATAGTCGGCCGCTATCGATAAGGTTTTTCGATAGTGAGCATCGATTATGCGCGATGACCATTAAAGTCTATGGGAGAGCAACAACACCTTCATTATTACACCCAAACAGGGCTGGAGAAGCTGGAATTAACATCCACAACAGTCAAATGGATACGTGCTACATCTTAGGCAACACACTTAGGTTATAAAAGCCACAGAAAAAAAGTCACAGACCATTGACTATCCCTATCTTGTACCACAGCCTGACCCTTAAACCTGCATCACCCACAAATTAAAAAGTGACAGAAGGCAGTATGATTTGAACCATCATGTTACTTGAACTGGACATTGAATATCCCTGTCCTGGGCCACAGCATGAGCCCCAAACCTGCATGACCCCCAGATTTAAAAAGTGCCGCAAAAAGGAGTCTTTCAACCACCATTTTAGTTTCACTGGACATTGACTATATCTGTCCCATTAAACCTGTCTGACCCACAGATTAAAAAGTGCCGGGAAAAGGAGTCTGTTATGTCTGTATCTGTTATGTTTTCGTATAATACACGGTATTTTTTGCACCTTTCAATTCACCTGTGGTGAATATAGAATTGCTGTTTTAAGATTTACGTGGATGCTGCGTCAATGAACAGTGCTGGGTGCGCAAAAGTAAAAAAAACACGTAACTGTGATGTTTTCGTACGATACACGGTATTTTTGGCAACAAACAACCTGTGCTGACTACAAGATTGCTGGATTGTAATTTAAGTGCAAGGTTGAAATATAAACAGTCACAGGTGTAATGGGTAAAATTGAACACCTATCTGAAATGTATACTGATAATAAAAGTGGAGTTTTGCAGCTAACAAAGAGACCTGCAGTTACTAGAAATGATGTGTATCCAATATAAGTTCAGGCTGCCCAATATCCAGGAAATATTTCAATAGCAAACTGTTAATAATAAAGATATTCCACTACAATGTCTACACTAAGTCTTGGTGAACTTTATCCAGTGTTCTTTAAAGATTGAGCGTGTCTGTGTTCGCCCGCGGCCCCCCCCCCCCCCCGCTCCCTCCGCCGTGACTTTACACCGGTAGATGCTGCTTTAAAATTCTCTAGCTAACTACATAATATCTTCAAATATCTAATCTAACTAAATTGGAAGTACCACTGCTAATAGTAGAGCTTTCTCTGTGCAGAAATAGAATAATTTCGCTGAGCTGTTTGGCCACAGGCAGAGCGCAGGTCCTATCCCTATGAGACGCTGAGAGACACTGAGGCTGAAACAGGAAATGCTGTTCTATGTAATACGAGGTCATGTGATTTTTCCAGCCAATCGCAACCATACACATCCCAGTCATGACGTCGCACACACATCTCACCCTGCTCTATTCTGTAATCTGATTTGCTGGCCGCCAAAATTACAGGAAGCGCCGAAAAAGGCGCGATCTTAATAGATGATGCTCAGATTTTAACCTTAATTAACGCATGATCTGAAATTTCGATCACCATAAAAACCTTGCCGATTTCAACTTTGTCGATAAAAATCGCTCAACACTAGAAACTATGTATGTATTTTTTTCATTCTCCTGTATTTCTGTCATTGAAAATTTCTATTGCGCTGTTCACTGATAATTCACATCGTTCAGATCAAATTTTTTTTCCGCATAATGTTGTAATGTGTTTTTTTTATTTTTTATAATTCTATCTGGATTTTTATAATCCTTTCATTAGTACTTATCTGATATGTTTTTGATCTAATTGAATACGTGTGATGTTTTGGAATATGATTGGTCCCTAAGTACTTTTAACTTGTCTTCCTTTGTTTTCTATGACTTGTGGCTTAAACTGGCTCGAAATGTGTCAGGTGAGATTGGAGATTTGTCTTTTGCTCACTAGTTTTTAAAGTGATGAAAAAAAGTATCAATATTTTAATTTTCCTTGTCTGGGTTACTGGTGAATACTGGAAACACCTATCTTTGCATTGAACTATTGTGGCCATGTTGTTCAGAGGGCATTCCATGCACTAGGCCATGGATTTTCTAAGCAGCTATCCAACATATCTGGTGAACGGTGAGCTGTATCCCCTTTTTCTGTTTTATTCATGTATGGCTACATACAGTATCCACATCCAAATGTAGCAAATGATATAGTATCCACATCCAGTGTATGCAATTTACAACTAAATACAGTGTTCCTATCCAGTACGCCTTCATATAGTATCCACTTCCGATGTATCCAGGATATGACTCCATACAGTATCCACATCCAATGTATCCAGTGTATGGCTACAAACCGTGTCCACATCCAATGTATCCAGTGTATGGCTACAAACCGTGTCCACATCCAATGTATCCAGTGTATGGCTACAAACCGTGTCCACATCCAATGTATCCAGTGTATGGCTACAAAGAGTATCCACATCCAATGTATCCAGTGTATGGCTACAAAGAGTATCCACATCCAATGTATCCAGTGTATGGCTACAAAGAGTATCCACATCCAATGTGTGCAGTGTATGGCTACAAAGAGTATCCACATCCAATGTATCCAGTGTATGGCTACAAACCGTGTCCACATCCAATGTATCCAGTGTATGGCTACATACACAATCCACATTGCAGCAATTCCTTTTTAACCTATGGTTTGGCTTGTACTTCTTGGAGTATTTTATCCTAGGGTGGCGTTCTATAAACTCTGGGCCCCTGCCAGCATTGTGTTGCACTTCCCTCATAAAGACTAAAATAAAAGTGACTGTTGTACCCAAGCTGACATCTATCAGCACCTGGCTTTGTGTTGGGTGGTAACTCTTATAGTCTTTTTACAAAGTTAAAGTGGAAAGAACAGGATCTGTGTCTGACATATAGACTTGGAGCTTTTATATTACAAGGTTTAAATTTAACTTTCAATAGGTTTTTTATTAACTTTACAATTGGAAGTGATGTACAATCCAATGGATACACTGCAATAATAAGTGTGATACATGGCGTCGTCCATGAACATAACGGATGCGGCGCCAACATCAGCTCAGAAAATGGTGCAGAAGTACAAATGGAAAGGAAAGGAACGACCCTGTGGTGAAGGTAGATTAAATCTATGACCTGGTATAATAAACTGAAGATCATATTCAAGTCTATGAGACATGGGGTCTGTAATTTTCAACTAGTGCTACAGTAATCTGTCCCTGTTCGGTTCCACACCAGTTCAACTGAACTTGCAAAAGCATTCAGGCTCAAGGCGTCCCATACCGTAACCCTAACCTCATGGTGGGATTAGGGTCAGGTGTTTCAGGTCATTTGGGATTAACCTTACTCTCGGTGGTGCTTCCGAGTTCACCAGGGCCATTTTGTTGAGGTCACTTCTGTTCCGACATTACTTCTGGTTTAATGTTCTGTAGGACCAGAGGTGATGTCAGAGCCGCAGCCCCACTGGACAGAGAAGAAAGTTAAAGGGGTTGTCTCACTACATTGATTCATCTCACCTCAGTCCTGTTTTCTTGGTTTCAATTTGAATTCAGGGGCGTGTGTACTGGATTCTACAAGGCTGCAGTAGAAGCCAGGTCTTTAGCAATAGCAACCAGTGCTGGCAGCCCATCAGGATAGATCAAACAGGTCTGTAGCTATAGCGACCAGCGCTGGCAGCCTATCAGGAGAGATCGAACAGGTCTGTAGCTATAGCGACCAGTGCTGGCAGCCTATCAGGAGAGATCAAACAGGTCTGTAGCTATAGCAACCAGCACTGGCAGCCTATCAGGAGAGATCAAACAGGTCTGTAGCTATAGTGACCTGCGCTGGCAGCCTATCAGGAGAGATCGAACAGGTCTGTAGCTATAGCGACCAGTGCTGGCAGCCTATCAAGAGAGATCAAACAGGTCTGTAGCTATAGCGACCGGTGCTGGCAGCCTATCAGGAGAGATTGAACAGGTCTGTAGCTACAGCCACCAGCGCTGCCAGCCTATCATGAGAGTTCAAACAGGTCTGTAGCTATAGCAATCAGTGCTGGCAGCCTATACGGAGAGGTCAATCAGGTCTGTCGCTATAGCGACCTGAGGAGCTGATGCAGCCCATACAAGAGGGGATATCTAGGAATAGGTAGGACACTTTTAATGGACATATATTGCAAAGTGACTTGTTTTTGCAAGATCTTGAACATAAAAAGCAGAGACAACCCCTTTACCTTCAAAAAGACCTAAGAATCCTCACCTCAATTTAGTGTCCGGCCCTGGTTGCCATTAGAGACATTTTGTGGCGATTTATGCCAAAAAGTTTATTGTTCATCCTTATTCTTTGCGTAGAATATGACTTTGTTCTGAATCTGAAGCTCACCTCATGACAGGAAGCAAAAGCAGCAGCATAAGTAGCAATGATTAAAGGGGTTTTGCCACAATGTAATGTTGACGTGGGATCCTCCAAAATGGGTATTTAATCACTTTTCTAAATATATGTGATTACAAAAATTGCAGCCTGAGAGAGCTACAGGCTGCCTTACCTGCCCTTAGTTACTTCAAAGCTTCTATTAGATACGACCTGACAGGAGCTGCTGGCCGGGCGCAGAGCACACTTCTTATCTGATGAAAGGGAGCTGAAGAAGCTTTCAAGGCACCGGGTAGAAATATGTTGTGTTTTGTATACAGAATCCACTAGTTGTAGTGTGATTATCTGAGTAGATCCCTGCTTTATCTGATGACAGGGAACATGAAGAAGCTTTCAAGCTGCTGTGGAGAAAAGGTGTTGTCTTTTGTCTACAGAATCCACTAGGTGTAGTTTGATTATTTGAGTGAACATTTCACACGATCCCTTATGCATGGCTCTGTGCTCTGGCTGTGTCTCTCTCTCTTAGCTCAGCATGACTTTGTTTACATTTGCTTCTTAGCACATAAGGCAAGTCCTGGCAAAACCCCTTTAAAGGTATAAACAATACCGCATTGTATCAGGGAACCCACATATTAGCGCTGGAGAGCAGAAAGCCACTAACTTGTTGTTATTACAAAAATTGCACAGTGTTCTTGCAGCTGAGTGGCCCCTTAATAATTGGGCCCCGTATCAGCTGTAGTTCAGCTCATGATTTCACGAGGAATACAGAAAATAGATAACAAAAGATATAGTAATTGCACAACATCTTGCATTACCCAACTCAGGACAGAGGGACAGATACATGACTTCAAGAACTACTATGTTCCTACCAGTGAGGATATCCAGAACTGGGCCTATATATAGATAGATGGGGCACGGGGCTATTGGTGGCTCGAGGGAAAGTGTCTGAAAAGACGTCTGCCGTTGTGCATTGACATGCTCTGTATGTGAAAGGAGACCACGAGGCTGGAGAGGGGTTGAGGTGGCCATTCACTTTAGGCAGATGTTTTGCTGAACCAATGATTTTGGGAGGACTGGCTGACAATCTATTACAGATGTTGGGGATGGAATGATTGGGCGGCTGGATTTTAATGTGCCTGATTATTTTGTTCTTAAGGGAGAGAAATAGCTGCCAGAGGTCTACCACTATCTAGTCACTGTATGGCGGTAGTATAGGTCTGCAGAGCCTGTGTACACTGGTTATCTACCACTATATGGTGACTGTATGGCGGTAATATACAGTCTGCAGAGCCTGTTTGCACTGGTATCTACCACTATATGGTCACTGTTTTGTGGTAATATACAGTCTGTAGTGTCTGTGTACACTGGTAACTACCACTATATGGTTACAGTATGGCGGTAATATACAGTCTGCAGAGCCTGTTTGCACTGTTATCTACCACTATATGATCACTGCATTGTGGTAATATACAGTCTGCAGAGCCTGTGTACACTGGTATCTACTGCTATATGGTCACTGTATGGTGCTGATATATGTCTTTAGATCACCTGTGTACAAGTGTTAGTCACATGTGGTGGTCGCATTTGGTCATGATCTGGCAGTATAATTTTTATCCTTAAGTAGTATTATTATTGGGTTTGGTATATGGGATCCATGTATAGGTGTATTATTTGGTGACTGTTATTCAGGTATTACACTGTCATACATAGGTAAGCGTTAACATGACCAAACGAAGAGCAGATAGGCCATCAATAGTTGATCAGTTGGGGCTGACACTTAGCAACCGCACAGATCAGCTTTACCAAACCATCACACGCTGCACAGGTTGGTGGTCATGTGAAGCAGCGCTGTAGAGCGGTATCATTCACTGTGAATAAGAGCCAGCCACAATACAGGACATGTAACGCACTTCGGCTTCACTTCCCTTGTGTGCTACTACCACACGCGGCAACGACACTCAACGCCCAACCGATCCCAAATTGATGGCCTGTCCAGCATAGGTTTCTCCTTCAGGTGTGAAAACACTGAATAATGCCTTAAACTGGTTTTACCACAAAGACATTTCATGTCCTGCATTCCTCTCTTCATCTTTCAGTGTGATTAAAAGCGGGCAGGTAGGATTTGTTTGAACTCCATATCATGTGACTCCGCAGGCTTGACATCACCATGCCTTTCCCCACAGTGTGCTCACTTCTGAGTCTCTAGTCAAACAAGGGGCTGTTTATGTTCATTCAAGTAACATAAAATACAAAAGCTATGAGTAGCTACAATGCAGCGGAGTGGTTAACACTTCTGCCTTTTAGCATAGAGCTGCTAAGTTTAAGCCCTTAACGACCGCGCACCGTCTTTTGACGTCGCTGTAGACTTCGGGATTTGCGGTGCCCGGCGCCGCAACTGCGCTGGGATCGGGGCTGTACTACACAGCCCCGATCCCAGAGCATTTCCTGCAAGCATCGGGTAGTAGAGGAAACCTCCGCAACCCGATGCTTTAACCCTTTGATTGCGGCGGTGCGTTACCGCAGCACAATCAAAGGGTTCCCCTGCTCTGTTGGGTGATCGGAACATCTGGTGACCCGACAGAGCCCGGGGAACGGCTGCACAGTCAGCCCTGGGGACCTAGAGTAGCCCCAGAGCTGTCTGTGTATGAAGCCAGCGATCAGGACGCACTGTGTGGTGTCCTAATCACTGCCTGTGTGAGACTGACACAGATTATAATGTATAAGCATATAAGAATATGCTAATTGATTACTAAGTGTAAAAAAATTTTTTAAAAAAATGTAAAACAGTTCTCTCTTCATGGGATTTAAAAAAAAAAAAAAAAAGTAAAAAAAACACATAAAAAGTGAAAAAAAAATAAAAAAATAGATAAAATAAAAATAAATATTTAATAAAAAATAATTGTGCATAAATTACACACACAAAAAACCCTACACATATTAGGTATCCACATGACCGTAATAACCTGTAGAATTAAACTAACAAGTCATTACGTGTGAAATATGAACGGTGTAAAAAAAATGTAAAAAAATGTAAAAAAAATAAAATCATTTTTTTTAATAAAAAAAAAATTCTGCAATTATTTATAAAAGAACTTAAACTATTCCCCCATGAAGTACAACTTGTCTCGAATAAAACGAGGCCTCATACAGCTGCGTCATTGAAAAAATAAAAAAGTTACAACTGTTGAAACACAAGGAGGCAAAAACTAAAAAAAACGTTCTGGTCATTAACTACTTTTCAGGCCTGGGAGTTACGGGGTTAAATCCCTACAGAACCCAAACATGGATTTTTTTTTCTCAATGCACTCGCCTGATTGAGGTTTTTTTTGACAGAGAGAGTTGGAGGAAGACGAAAAGGCCAATACATAGAACGAAAAAAACTGAAGATAACTTATCTGCACTGTTTGACTAATTACTAATGAGTACAGAGAACAGTAGTAGAATGACAGCACTTGGGGTTGAACACTCGCTCAGCAGTGAGTGTGTGTGATTACTAGGCAGGTAATAGACCGACAGTAGCTGCCTAAGAAGAGAGGTGATGTCTAAAGGTTACATTAAATGTATAACTGTGGCTTATTCTGTTGTTTGATAAATTTGTTGCATTTTTAGATTTGTTTAACTTTGACATGCAATTCTTTTCAAGATGGAGCCGAGCTGTGCTTTTGAAACGCGCAGCGGCGATCCCTCATGTGAACCCCGCTGCGTGTTCAGCATAGACAGCAGTGAGAATCTCACTGCTAATTGTTAGATCCGTCTTGGGGACCGACAGTGCGGACCCCAAGACGGATCCTTAAAGCGCTTGTAACACGGAGTGTAAACTCCGTGTGAACAAGCCCCAAAGCGAAAATGCATTGTTATGGACTTTGTTGTGGAAATGCTACAATAGGGAAATGTAAAGTAATTTATGCCAGTACTAGTGTAAAAAAAAAATTCTTGCACCTGCTCAACACTCTGCAATTTTTGAGTTATTTCATATGGAACTCGGCAATTTTTTTTTCTCCAAAATTGGGTGGGGCTTAGTATAAAAAGGGAGTGGGCTGACATGGCAGACAAGTTTACTGAAGTTTGTACCAAAAATGTACGCAAATTAATCCAGAAATGTAATCCTGATCCAGGGTGTTTTATTTTTTCCATACAGGCGAATGGACAATGAAAGATGCGCCAAATGTGCACTTTTTATTAAGATAGGTGTATTCTTTGTCAGTATTAATACCTTTCCCCTCAAATTTTTGAATACATTGGGGCAAATTTATCAAAACTGCCTTAAAGGGGTTGTCTAAATACATTGATTCATCTTACCTCAGTCCTGTTTTCTTAGTTTCATTTTGAATTCAGGGGCGTGTTTACTGGCTTCTACTAGGCTGCAGTAGAAGCCAGGTCTGTAGCTATAACAACCAATGCTGGCAGCCTATCAGGAGAGATTGAGCAGGTCTGTAGCTATAGTAACCAGTGCTGGCAGCCTATCAGGAGGGATTGAGCAGGTCTGTAGCTATAGCAACCAGTGCTGGCAGCCTATCATGAGAGATTGAGCAGGTCTGTAGCTATAGTAACCAGTGCTGGCAGCCTATCAGGAGGGATTGAGCAGGTCTGTAGCTATAGCAACCAGTGCTGGCAGCCTATCATGAGAGATTGAGCAGGTCTGTAGCTATAGTAACCAGTGCTGGCAGCCTATCATGAGAGATTGAGCAGGTCTGTAGCTATAGTAACCAGTGCTGGCAGCCTATCATGAGAGATTGAGCAGGTCTGTAGCTATAGTAACCAGTGCTGGCAGCCTATCAGGAGGGATTGAGCAGGTCTGTAGCTATAGTGACTGGGGAGCTGAAGCAGCCCATACAAGAGGGGATATCTAGGAATAGGTAGGACATTGCTAATGGACACATATTGCAAAGTGACTTGTTTTTGCAAGATCTTTAACTTAAAAAGCAGCAATCCTTGTAGTGAGACAATCCCTTTAATCTAGCTTTATTGCCGATCAGAGCTCAGCTTTCACTACTTATACTGTCCTGCATATATAGAAGCCGGGCTGCATTTGAATTACTATGAGAAATGAAGACAATTTTGATAAATCGCCCCATTGTTTTTTCTAAATTCACATTTGCATATTTGCAAATTTGCAACAAATCTGCACCAAGGCTCACACAATTTGGGTTGGATTCGTTATAGTAGATAGATCTTCCTGTGGATTTTCCACCTCCATCCTGTAAGCAGGAACCTGTAGGGATCAGTAAACCCCACTATTTTTCATACAGTAGTAGCCACCTCGCTGATTGAGAACGTCAGATGAAGAACCCCGACTACCCCTTCCCAATATGATCCCTTATGTCTGTCTGACATGTCAGATGTTCTATTATTACAATATCTAATTTGTAAATATGTTTTTATTTTTTTACTTTTTTTGCTCTTATGTTTACTTTTCTACATATTTTTTCATTCTATTGCTTTAAGGGGTTGTCAGGTTATTATTATTTTTTTAAATAATTTGGCTCACTATGGGCTAAGGTATATACAAAACTGTAGTCATGGGATGTAATGTGTTATGTACTTGTGTGTTTTATACGTTTATTTTTATTGTTATATGTAGGTCAGTAGGTGATGATGTTTGATTTTATACTTTTATTTTTATTACTATGTGTATGGAAGTAAATGATGATGTTCTGTTCGGCATAACATCCTTTGCTACTCCACATTTTATAAATGAGCCAGCTGGCCTGCTGAATATTGCGCATGCGCGCTACTCAGGATGCTGTCACTGCTATAGTGTAGCTGCCCACCGCCCTCCCTGAATGTATAGTCTCACTATTCTGTATAGTATGATGTTTCATTCTGGGAGGGCTGCAGACGGTTATAGTATAGAAGCACCTGCTGACTACTATCAGTAGGCCGTTACTGTTATTGTGTACCTGCCCACACTACTCTGTATAGTGTGACATTTCATGCAGAAAAGACTGCAGACGGCTACAGTATAAAAGTGCCGGCTGGACTGCTAACTACCGCGCATGCGCACTAATCAGGAGGCCCTCACTGCTATAGTGTAGCTCCCTACACTACTCTGTATACTGTGACGTTTCTTTTGGTGAGGACTGCAGACGGCTACATTATAAAAGTGTCATTTGTATTGTTGACTGCTGCGCATGCGCGCCAATCAGAAGGCCATCACTGCTATTGTATAGCTGCCCACACTACTCTGAATAGTGTGACGTTTCTTTCGGTGAGGACTGCAGATGGCTACAATATAAAAGTGCTGGCTGTGCTGCTGACTAGTGCGCATGCGCGCTAATCAGGATGCCTTCAATGTTATAGTGTAGCTGCCCACACTACTCTGTATAGTGTGATGTTTCTTTCGGTGAGGACTGCAGATGGCTACAATATAAAAGTGCCGGCTGGACTGCTAACTACAATGCATGCGCGCTATTTAGGTGGCTGTCGTTGTTACTGTGTAGCTACCCACACTACTCTGTATAGTGTGATGTTTCTTTCGGTGAGGACTGTGAACGTCTAAAATACAAAAGTGCTGGCTGGACTGCTGATTACCGCGCATGCGCCCTATTCAGCTGGCTGTCAATGCTATTTTGTAGCTGCCCACATTACTCTGTATAGTGTGACGTTTGTTTTGATGAGGACTGCGGACGGCTACAATATAAAAGTGCCGGCTGGACTTCTGACTACTGCGCATGCGCTCTAATCAGGTGGCCATCGCTGCCATTGTTTAGCTGCCCACCACCCTCTCCAAGTGAAAAGTCCCTTTATACAGAACAATGTGACAATGCATTTAGGAAGGGCAATTGGCAGCTACACTACAGCCCCAATGACAACCTGACTCATGCTCATGCGCGCTATTCGGCAAGCCAGCCGGCTCTTCTATAGTGTATAGAAGAACGTCATCACTTACTTCAATACACATAGTGATAAAAATGTAAAACACACAGATATATAGCACATTACATTAGTAAAGTTAATGTAGGAGAAAAGTCTCTCCTTAAGGAGAGGACCCAATAAATTGGTCGGTGTGAGGGTTTACATGCCATTCAGACCTCACTGACTGTTTTGCATAAAGCAAAGGCTTATGGGAAAAGAGCTGAGGAGCTCCACAGCGCACTCTATTGGATGTAGTTATCCTCAGTTCACATGTAGCTCGCAGGAGCCTAGTTAATACAGACACTATTGCCCAAAGAAGTGGCCAATCCCTTTAAGGATCTGGTTGCTTCTCCACTTGACTGAATAAGACCCCATTCATGTATACACATGCCCCGCGTTCAATAGTTCACCGCCGGTGACATGTTCACAACGGGTTAGCGCTTACACAGTGCAGACTTTTTCCTTTGCTTTCTTGTATGTCTGCTTTCCAATCAGCCTCTACCTCCCTGTTCTTTTCTCACTGCTCAACGTACAACATCTTTCATTCTCCTTAACTAATGTTTATAGGAACGTGTTGATACCAATTAACCTGCTTCTCGTCGGCTGAGTCAGGGCCAGCGGCTCAGTTGGCAGGTTTTTGCAGGCCGCAGATGGTTACACAGAACAGACTGGCCACACGTTTGTTATTCTTTGTAATTACAGTCATTAAGTAACCACCTCTGCCAATCAAACATCCGCCAGTCACCGCGCCAGCTGCAGAACAAGACAAATTTGTATTCCTGCAAGTCAGGACCTCAGATTGTCACCGTGGTGGTCAGTACTTTAGCAGAACTTTTATTTGAAAAAATATGCAAATAACTTTTTACATTTTGCGCACTTTTGGAAACAAAGATTTGCATTAATTTCCACGTAGCATTGCCAGTCTCGGGATTCCTCGTATTCCTCTGCTTTTATCTACCACTTGCATGTCCCTGTTCTGGAAACATAGAAGCTAAGCCATGTATTCCTGGAAGAATGTTTGAGCCACTATCTGAATCAAGTCACTAGTACATTGTGGCGGCCTCCATAAGCCTATTGTACCTGTGCACTATGGGATGTCCGGATGAAGTGGCGTGATGCATAGAGCCCCATAGCAAAATGAGATAGGTCCCCACCACTTAAAGGGGATTTTCCAAGACTCTTAAAAACCTCCCCACCACCTTGCACTGAACTCATTACCTCTCCCACTACCACCGTTTCAGAGAACCAGTGTCCCCACAATCCCTCACTGGTGACATCACGTTCATGGATCACATGATGCTGCAGCCAATTACTGACCTCTGTGGTCACAGGATGTACATGTAGACATGTGACGGCTGAGGCCAGTGATTGGCTGCAGCATCATGTGATCCATGAATATGGCATCATCAGTGAGGGATCGGGGGGAAAACTTGAGCTCTGGCAGCGCTGGAACATTGGTGATGGGAGAGGTCATACTGTGATCCATGAATGTGACATCATCAGCAGGGCCGGGACGACGGGTAGGCAGAGGTAGGCGATCGCCTAGGGTGCCTACCTCTGCCTGTCTTTAAGGGGCGCAGGCAGGGGCCCCGAACCTCGCCGGCTCCAGACCGCTGCCATGGGCCTGAAGCGCCGGCGGTCTCTGTATGTGCATCCAGGGCTTATGCGGAGCAGAGAGCGAGTGCTCCCTGCTCCGCAGACAGTGTCGGGCCGGCTCCGGGTCCGACACAGCGGGGCCGCCGGGTCCTCATAGCGCTGAGGACCCGCCGCGGCCCCGTGCTGCTCAGCTGGGCAGCGCTGCGATGAAGTGAGGTCATCCCGACGCTGCCTCTCCTCGGGCGCACAGCCCGTCATAGGCTGTGTGCCCGAGGAGCTGCCAGAGGAGCGTCCCGCTGCTGGAGGCGTGGCCTGAAGAGGAGCACGCGGCCGGGAAGCAGGTAAGGTGAGTATAAATGTTGTTATTTTTAACTGCCTGTGTGCCCCCTATATCTATATATACTGCCTGTGTGCCCCCTATATCTATATATACTGCCTGTGTGCCCCCTATATCTATATATACTGCCTGTGTGCCCCTATATCTATATATGCCTGCCTGTGTGCCCCCCTATATCTATATATACTGCCTGTGTGCCCCCTATATCTATATATGCCTGCCTGTGTGCCCCCTATATCTATATATGCCTGCCTGTGTGCCCCTATATCTATATATGCCTGCCTGTGTGCCCCCTATATCTATATATACTGCCTGTGTGCCCCTATATCTATATATACTGCCTGTGTGCCCCTTATATCTATATATGCCTGCCTGTGTGCCCCCTATATCTATATATACCTGCCTGTGTGCCCTCTCTATCTATATATGCCTGCCTGTGTGTCCCTATATACCTGCCTGTGTGCCCCTATATACCTGCCTGAGTGCCTCTATATACCTGCCTGTGTGTCCCTATATCTATATGCCTGCCTGAGTGCCCCTATATACCTGCCTGAGTGCCCTATCTATATACCTGCCTGAGTGCCCCCTATATCTATATGCCTGCCTGAGAGTGCCCCTATATTCCAAATTCAACAGGCTTTATTGAAAATATAGTCTTACAAACATAGTAGAGTAAATGACAGTACAGTACGTAGTGAGAATATAGCAGTAGTATCAAAACTAAAATATCACAATAAGAAATTCACCCCTGGCTCGAAGGCGTCAAGTTGACCAGTTCGGCCAGAGGAGAAGGTCTAGGAGGCAGATATAATCTCGTGGAAAGCTCAGAAGCATAATGACAGTAATAAGGCATTCTAGAAATCTATAAACATTGCACCTAATGATGTCTATAGCATATTTGAACTGTCCTCCACCATGTAAAAATGAACAGTCTGTCCTAACAAATGGACTAAAAAGAAAACTAGCCGGATCGGTCGTCCAAGATGCGCAAAAGGAAACGGTGAGGAACCCTGTACCAGTGGATCATGAGGGGAGAGTGCACTCGGGGGGGGAGATCCGGGCAAAGGTCTACCCAAGACACCCAAAAAGCTTCTCATGCTAGAGTCGCATACTCCGGTGAAGCGCAGAATGACAACCATTCTGACCATGTGTTGTAGTATTTATCCATTGTCATTCCCCTGTCGGCCCTGAGTTCCTCCATACGCTGGAGGGAAAAAATCTCCTTAAACCATCCCGCAACAGTGGGAGTTTCAGTAGATCTCCACAGTCGGGGTATCAAGGCCTTAGCAGCGGTTAACATAAACACTGTTAGGCTGCCTTGTAGGACCGACATGGGAAGGGGGATAATAAACAGAAGCAGTACTCGAGGGTCGTTCTGCAGCCTTATTCCCACTACCCTCTCTATTACCTCTATCACCTTAATCCAGAAAGGCTGTATCTCTGGGCATTCCCACCATATATGTGTCATGGTGCCCACCGCCGATCCACATCTCCAGCAAGACTCAGGGACCGTGGGAAAGGCGGCATGGAGCAGGGCAGGTACACGGTACCAACGCGACATCACCTTAAAGTTGAGCTCTTGTAATCGGCAGGGA
Organism: Phyllomedusa bahiana; assembly: GCA_025379985.1. NCBI lineage: Eukaryota > Metazoa > Chordata > Amphibia > Anura > Hylidae > Phyllomedusa > Phyllomedusa bahiana. The sequence goes on from JAODAL010011521.1 coordinate 68,076, forward strand.
GTAAGCGCCTTGTACGCTAGGACACTAGCCTTTTCCCAGTCCTCTTCCGAGAGGGAACCCTGCAGTTCCCTGGCCCAGCCCTCCCGGTATGTCGGACCTCGTGTAGTCAAGGAGCAGATCAGGAGCTCATATATCTGTGAGATAAGATGAGAAGGCAGCTGAGGCCTCACGCACATCTGCTCGAACGGGCGTAGATCCCTGTGCAGATTAAGCTTCTGTTTGTTTCTGGCATAAAAGTGTGCGATCTGCATAAACGTGAGCCAGTTAAGCGGCAAAGGACACAGCACAGAGGACACTTCCTCCATCGCAAACAGCGATGAAGAAGAAGTGATGTCCCTGAACACTAATTGTTTTTTGACACTGAGTCTAGTTGCGGCTTTAGCCAGGTTCCCCAAGTCTAGAGCAGGGTTGTGTAGCACCGGAGTTAGAGGGCCGTCGGGGGTGAAAAGGTCCATACGCCCGCCATAGGCGCGCCAGGCAAGCAGGGAGTGCTGCACCACCAGTGGCAGGGCAAAGATATCTGTTTTACGTAGGTCAGAAGCATGCAGCCAGGGGAGGCTAGACAAAGGCGCACCATAAATCTGTTCTTCCAAGTCAACCCAGAGTTTTGAGTCCCTACTGCGGAACCAATTAACAAATCGCACTGCCACCGAGGCGACGTAGTACGCTTTAAGGTCTGGCAGGGCAAGACCACCCTCTTTTTTTGGCCTGATTAGTGTCGATCTCGCAACCCTAGGTTTCCTACCCGCCCATATGAAGTCTCGGAAGTGCTTGTCTAAGGATTGAAAGAAGGGCCTAGGCAACAAGAAAGGTATAGTCTGGAACAGGTACAACAATCTCGGCAACACGTTCATCTTAATGATGCTAACCCGACCCAACCAAGAAAAGTCCTTTTTATTCCACCGAGCCAGATCAGCCATGATTACACTCATCAGAGAGTTATAATTAAGATCTACAGTTAGCTGGAGGTCAGCGGGGATATTAACTCCTAGGTATTTAAAGGACGTGGTCGACCAGACAAATGGAAAATTAGCCTTTAATATGTCCACCATGTCGTCCCCCAGACCCAGACTGAGAGCGGTGCATTTATTTAGGTTTATTTTAAAGTTGGAAAAAGTTCCAAAGAGTCTCAGGGAGGCCATCAAGACCGGGAGAGTAATCAGGGGCTCCGTGACATATAGCAGGAGGTCGTCTGCAAATGCCGCACACTTATATTGGGCCTGTTGGAAAGTCACCCCACGAATATCTGGATTGCGTCTAATGTCTTGTAGGAGGCGCTCCATGACCAGCACGTAGAGAATGGGCGACAAAGGGCACCCCTGCCTGGTGCCATTTCGTATCTCCAATGGGGCGGACAATGAGCCATTAACTCTTATTTGGGCATGGGGGTTCTGATAGAGAGACATAATTCGTTGTATCATAAGGGGCCCCAGTCCAATATCTACCAGCGACGCTTGCATGAAGGACCAATCAACTCTATCAAACGCCTTTTCGGCATCCAGTGATAGCAACATACAGGGCACACCCCTTTTCTGCACTTGATGGATAATCGAAAATGTTTTCAGGGTGTTATCCCTGGCTTCCCGGGAAGGGACAAACCCGACCTGGTCTAAATGAATCAACTCCCCCAAAATCGAATTCAACCGTGTGGCTAGTAGTTTCGCAAAGAGTTTTAAATCTGTGTTCAGGAGAGAGATCGGCCGATAACTAGAACAAAGCAAGGGGTCCTTCCCCTCCTTCGGGATTACCGTGATATATGCTTGAAGCGATTGGGGAGGGAAGGGAGAGCTGGGCGAAACCGAGTTGAATGAGCACAACAACGGATTCACCAGCTCCGTGCACAGTAATTTGTAAAATTTGGACGTGTAGCCATCTGGGCCAGGGCTTTTACCTGACGGGAGAGCCTTTATCGCGCTTTCCAATTCGTCGTGAGTGAAAGGGGCCTCTAATGCCGAGAGTTTTTCTCTGTCAATCTGAGGGAGGGCTGTACGGGAGAGGAACTCAGCCAGGCCTAAGGAGTTTGAGGAGAGAGGAGCTTTCGGAAGATTATAGAGCTCTGTGTAGTATGTCCGGAAACTTTCTAGGATTTCCGAGGTAAGGTGAACCACCTTGCCTGACCTATTTTTAATTGATGGAACATAGAGTGAGGCCCTCTTATCGCGCAACGCCCTAGCCAGCATTCTACTGGGTTTGTTGCTCCATTCGTAGAATGAGCTAGCACAGATCTGTTGATACCTCTTAGTTTTCTGGTCCAGCAATCGGCGAAGATCACTGCGCAATTGGAGCAGTTCCCTATACGCTGAGTCTGTACATGTCTGCTTATGAGAGACCTCCAATAGGTGCAGTCTGTCAAGCATATCTGTCAGCTTTGCTCCCGCCTCCCGCTTCAACCTAGCTCCATGCTTGATTAACACGCCCCGAAGGACACATTTCAGCGCTTCCCACTTAACTTGTGGGGCAGTTAAGTCTGTCGAGTGATCTTCCCCAAACCGCTGGACAGAATTCTTCAAGTCCGCGAGGCACAGAGCGTCGTTAAGGAGAGACTCATTCAATTTCCACAAAAAGGCCCTACGACTTGTGTTAGGGATTCGCATCACACAGTGTACCGGGGCATGATCAGACAACAAAATCGGATCAATAGAGGCTGTCTTCACGTTTGGAAGTAAAGAATGGTGCAGCAGGACATAGTCAATGCGGCTATATCTCTGGTGGGGAGGGGAAAAGAACGTGTAGTCCTTCGTATTATGGTGCGTGAGGCGCCATACGTCACATAATTGCATGTCGTGCAAAAGCTTTTTGATTTTATTTATCTTATTAAGTGGGACAGATGACCTGCCTGTGGACGTGTCCAGGGGCGGGTGAAGGGCGACATTAAAGTCGCCACACAGGACGATGGGGCCTTGTGCAAAGGCGTTGAGCTCATCCAGTGTCCTCGCAAGGAAGCTCAATTGACCGTGGTTGGGGGAGTAAATATTAGCTATGGTGAAGTTGTGGCCCTGTATGTTGCATTTCACAAAAATATATCGGGCTTCGCTGTCCTCCTTAATCTCCAAAATTCGGTGGGGCAGTGACTTGTGAAAAAGCACCGCTACACCCTTTATCTTTCCCTCAGTAGCACTACTGTGGCACCAGGCAGGGTAGTACCGGTTTCTCCAATTGGGCATGTTAGTTTTGCAGAAGTGGGTCTCCTGAAGACACAGTATGTGCGCCCCCACCTTGTGCATCTGGTACAGAATTTGGGACCTCTTCTCAGGCGTGTTAAGCCCCTTCACATTGAAGGAGGAAACCTTGATATTTGTCATGACGACCAAGGTAACGTCAATTCGAAAGAAGAGGCAGCGGCACCTCCCGTTTCTGCATCTAGGAACGACCGATCAGCGAAACATATATGAACCAACATGAGAGAAGAAAAAGGTAGCAGGAGATCTAAGAATGTCTCCAAATGCAAAACCACTAACATTCGCAGCATAAGCGCTGCCACGGACCAGCAACAGATAGGGCTGTCCATTCCTATGTGGGGACCTAGGTTGCCGATGCTGGGAACAAGGAAAGGACCAGCAGGGAAAGTGAAGTGGCCCAATGGGCTCCGCATGGAATCCAAGGCCGTCAGCATAGACATCCAATGGGCATAATATAAGCAAACATTGATATGGAAAATAATAAAGAGGGGCAAACTCTAAGTAGGCCAACATGCTCCTGTTGCCCCTATATTCCTGCCTGAGAGTGCCCCTATATACCTGCCTGAGAGTGCCCCTATATCTATATGCCTGCCTGAGTGCCCCTATATACCTGCCTGAGAGTGCCCCTATATATACCTGCCTGAGAGTGCCCCTATATCTATATACCTGCCTGAGTGCCCCTATATCTATATACCTGCCTGAGAGTGCCACTATATCTATATACCTGCCTGAGTGACCATATATTTATATACCTGCCTGAGTGACCCTATATTTATATATCTGCTTGTCTAAGGGTACAATATCTATATACCTGCTTGACTGAGAGGGCATATCTATATTCCAGCCTAACTGATGGGGACCTATATATACACCTGCCTAATTGAGGGGACATATATACCTGTCTAACTGATGGGGACCTATATAGCTTCCTATCTGAGGGGACGTATATACCTGTCTGACTGAGGGGACATATACCTATAATTAAGGAGTTGCTGGAAATGTGAGGATTCTAAGATATTTGTGTCCAAATCCTCAGGGACGAGTCGTGGCCGCAAGAAATCAGCATGAATGTGTGAACCGGATGGAGAAGAAAAGGGAATGTGATCGACGCTGATCAGAAAAGACGTCACCTGTGAGTCACTAAATGTAACTGCAGTGTAATCACTTATATTTCTGCAGCGCCTACATACAACTAGTATCTACCGCTATATGGCCCCTGTATGGCGGTGGTATATGTAATCAGCGCCTGTGTACAGCTGATAGTCACATGTGGGGGTCGCGTTCGGTCAGGGTCTGGCAGGATTATTTGATCCTTAAGTAGTAATAGTTTTGGGTCTTGGTTTTGTAGGAGTGTTTTTTAGTAACATTTATTTGCATGGTCTATTTGCTGCATGTATCGGTGGATTATATAGTGATTGTTATTTAGGGGTATTACACTGTTATATGTAGGTGAGCACTTTTGAAAAAACAGATTTGTCAGGGCTGATTTTCATTGTACAGCGACTGCTGAGGTGATGGAAAGGATCTATGTGGAATGTGCAGAAAATTAGTGACAGGAACATAAGTTTTTTCTATGTAACAATACATCCGCAGTTCACAATGTGGCGTGAAAATTCCGTTAGGACCCTAGCAACGCCCCTGGGCGCAGGTATGACTGGTAAGAGGTTACTAAGTGGGAGGGAGTAACTGGTGCAGGGGGGAGAGTGGTGCAGAGGAGAGAGGGCCTGGTGCAGGGGGGGACGAGAGGGCCTGGCGCAGGGGCGAGAGGAATTAGGGGGGGTGCAATTTTTGGGGGGAGAGGGGGGGGGGCGCCATTGGCTGTACTTGCCTAGGGCACCAAAGTGTCTTGTCCAGGCCCTGATCATCAGTGAGGGATCAAGGGTGAACATACCATCAGTTTGTTTTGCAACAATAAAGTTGCGAAGCTCCTAAGGCAACTCAATGGTTTTACCCATCATGAGATGTTTCTTGTGTGGCACCTTGGTATTGACATATTTGCTAAAATAGATAAAAATGTCTTTCTTGTTTTTTATTTTAGATTGTATTTTCTTCTAATCCTATTTTGAGGCTCTGGCATTGCTGGACTGGTGGATATGGGAGAGTTAAGTGTAGGGTAATTTTCTATTTTAGCACAGTGGGAGGTGTTAGAGAGGATTCAAAGAATTTTGGAAAACCAGTATATTGACAGAACACTGAAACAGCAACATGAAAAGCAATTACTAATGGTATAAATAATACCGCCATATCTCAGAGATAACATAGTTTTGCTGGAGAGAAGGGACACACCGAGAATAAGGTACTATGTTCCTGCACCTGAGTTGGCCCCATCATCCTCTTGCCCACATAGCTGTTACAGTGGCCGCTATCATGCCTAGGTGTTTGCTAAAGGTGTTTGAAACATTATTCGAGAATAAATGTAATTATGTGTGCATTGGGTCAAAACAAAATAAAATTAATTAAATACATATATAATATTGTTTTCACTGTCACAAATATTTGGCAGAAATATTCAAAGAGATGACCCAGAACAGTTAAAGATTCATTCCCTTCACTGCTGTGTTGCTGCCTTTTTTTCACCATTGGCAGTGCAAATTTTTCTACATCCATTCATCCATCTAAATCTATTTCTAAAGGAGCTATTGATATAAAATTCTCACCAGATGTCGGTAACCACCCATCCAATCCGCACGGGCAAAGACATCAAACCATGGATATCCAGAAATGAAGTTATGTGTTAATAATGAGAAATGACTCGGGGAAAAAGTATTGAACACACTTACTGAAAGGTATTTATCACTTTGTATAAAAGCCTTTGTTGGTGAAGACAAGATGCCTCCTCTATGGAGAAGCTAGTCTGCTGCATTGCACAGGTGGGATTTTGGCCCATTCTTCCACATTCTCCTCACATCCTGAAGCTTCCATGGGCTCCTTCTATGATCTCTGAGTTTTAGTTCCTTCCATAGATTTTCTATTGGATTCAGCTCAGGTGATTGGCTCGGGTATTCTAGACGCTTTATCTTCTTTCTCTGATACAATTGAGAGTTTCCTTGGGTGTGTTCTTGGCATCATTGTCTTGCTGAAATGTCCACCCTCGTTTCATCGTCATCATCCTGGTTGATGGCAGCAGATTTTTATCAAGAATGTCTCGGTACTTTTCTTCATTCATCCTTACATCAATTATATGAAGTTTGCAAGTGCCGTCTGCTGACAAACAGCCCCGCACCATGATGTTCCCATCTCCACACTTCACTGTTGGTATGGTGTTTTTGGGGTGATATGCAGTGCCTTTGGGCCTCCAAACATGGTCTGTATTATCCAAAAAGATCAATTTTGGTCTCAGCTGACCAGACTATATTCTCCCAGTATATCAAAAGCATGTCTAAACGGTGTTGAGCAAACTTTAAATACTTTTTGTTCAGCAATGGAGTCTTGCATGGTGAGCGTGCATTCAGAACACGAAGGATGAGCATTCATACCGGCCATTGAGGGTGCATGCATTACTTTTTGTTAATTTGGAAACAATTGTACCTGCTGATTCCAGGTCTTTCTGTAGCTCTCCACCGGTGTTCCTTGGCTCTCGGTCAACCCTTCTAATAATTATTTTTACTCTGTCTGAAATCTTGGTCGAGGCTGGATTATGGTAAGATGATGTTCTCTTCACTTCTGGATTATGGCCCTGACATTGCTCACTGGAACCTTTAGTAGTTTTGAAATTCTTCTGTAAGAATGCCATCAGTTTGTTTTGCAACAATAAAGTTGTGAAGGTCTTGAGACAACTCAATAGTTTTATCCATCATGAGATGTTTCTTGTGTGGCACCTTGGTAATGAGACATCTTTTTATAGGCCAGTAGTTGAACCAGATGATATTACTTTTTACTAAGTGGCATGATTTTTCATTACTGATCCACTCTACTGGTGGGCCCAAGAATCAGCTCCACTGGTGGGCCCCAAGAATCAACTCCACTGGTGAGCTCCAAGAATCAACTCAACTGGTAAGCGCCATGAACCAGCTCCACTGGTGGGCACCAAGAACAAACTCCACTGGTGGGCCTCAAGAATCACCTCCACTGGTGGGCCCCAAGAATCAACTCCACTGGTGGCCCCAAGAATCAGCTCCACGGGGGGACCCCAAGAACAAACTCCACTGGTGGGCCCCAAGAATCACCTTCACTGGAGGGCCTCGGCCACCTTGGCCCGGCACTGGGTTTTCCAGTACTTTTTAAAATAATTTTAATAGCATACTGAAGCCCTATAAAAATAAGAAAAAACCTATACTCACCTCTCCCCTCACCTCTGTTTCAGCACTGTGCGGTCCTCACTGTTCTGTCCTCAAGACTCCCAGTCTTAAGCATGGGAAACTGAGCGCAGATCATAGAGGAAAAAAAGGGAACACATGGGGCCTCAGTTATTAAAACTGTCCAACAGTAAGACTGTCTTTGTTGCCCATAACAACCAATCAGAGCCCATAACAATCAATCAGAGCCCATAGCAACCAATCAGAGCCCATAGCAACAAATCAGCGCCCATGGCAACCAATCAAGCCCATAGCAACTAATCAGCTCATAGCAACCAGAGCCCATAGCAACCAATCAGAGCTCATAGCAACCAGAGCCCATAGCAACCAATCAGAGCTCATAGCAACCAATCAGAGCTCATAGCAACCAGAGCCCATAGCAACCAATCAGAGCTCATAGCAACCAGAGCCCATAGCAACCAATCAGAGCTCATAGCAACCAGAGACCATAGCAACCAGAGCTCATAGCAACTAGAGCCCATAACAACTAATCAGAGCCAAGATTTAATTTTTTACAGTGCTATGGAAATGTGAAATCTGAGCTCTGATTGGTTGCTATGAGCTCTGATTGGTTGCTATGGGCTCTGATTGGTTTCTATGAGATCTGATTGATTGCTATAGGCTCTGATTGGTTGTTATGCGCTCTGATTGGTCGCTATGGGCACTGATTGGTTGTTATGAGCTCTGATTGGTCGCTATGGGCTCTGATTAGTTGTTATGAGCTCTGGTCGCTATGGGCTCTGAGTGGTTGTTATGCGCTCTGATTGGTCACTATGGGCTCTGATTGGTTGCTGTGAGCTCTGATTGGTTGCTATGAGCTCTGATTGGTTGCTGTGAGCTCTGATTGGTTGCTGTGAGCTCTGATTGGTTGCTATGTGCAACAAAGACAGTCTTACTGTTGGACAGTTTTCATAAATAAGGCCCATTGTATTTTCTTCGGTTCTCTGCGGTCTGCATTCAATTTTCCATGCTTCGCTTCCTTATCACTAGTTACATCCATTGGTCATCATTTATCAAAATCTGTCTGGTATTAAAGTTGGGTTCACATGTTTTTCAATCGCATCAAAAATGCAAGCAATTGGGATTCAGATTTTGTGCCTACAGGAAACACACTTCAAAACGAACTCAGCCCCTGCTATCAAAAATAGGTACCATCCCCATTGGCATTTTGCTAATTTTTCCCACTCAAAGAGTAGAGGGGTTGCGGTGGCCATTCATAAGTCCTTACCGCATAAGATCGAGAGCTGTGTTGTAGACAAAGAGGCCAGATATCTCGTACTCACCCTTTCCGTTCAGGGACACTTGTTCACCATAGTGAACGTATATGCCCCAAATCATGGTCAGGTACCCTTTTTGCTAGAATTCTTAGACATTCTACATCTTCACGCAAAAGGCACTATGCTGTTCTGTGGAGATTTTAATCTCACCCTGGACCCTGCCATAGACAACTCTACTGGCCGGTCCTCAGTTGCCTATTCAGCCATTAAGAGGGTCAAGAAAGCCCTGTTGAGGTTTCAGCTGTGTGATGGTTGGAGACTCCAGCACCCCACGGACAGGGACTACAGTTTCTTTTCTCACCCACACAACACCTATAGCAGGATTGATTACGTCCTCCTACAACATAGCGCTCTCTCGTGGTTGAGAACCACTTCCATTGGATGTATACTCTGGTCCGACCATGCTCCAATTTTTACTACACTCCATCTCCCTGCCTCGCCTAATCTGGCGAAATCCTGGAGACTGAATGAGGCCTTACTGTCTGACCCAGTCTGCTTGGCGGATATGCAGCAATCTATTGAACACTTTGTATCTGACCACGAGAGAGACTCCACAACCCCCATTGTGCAGTGGGAGGCTTTGAAATGCGTGTTACGAGGCATTTTAATTAAACATGGCAGTAGACTTAAAAAAGCTCGTACAGCAGCTGTCGCACAGGCCCTCCAGGAGGTCTCCTCCTTGGAGCTACTACATAAACAGGCCCTTTCGCCTTCTGTTCTCCAGGAATTGCTATTAGCAAGACTCGAGGGCCGCAGACTGTTCGATTCATCTTGGGGTAAATTAGTCCAAACTTATCGTAGCAAGCTCTATGAGTATGGAAATAAAAGTGGGTACTTGTTAGCTAAAGCTGCAAGGGATCACATGTCAGCTTCCTTCATTCCCAGTATCAAGACTCACTTAGTAACTACTGTACATACGATTGACGACATAGCTAAGGAATTCCATTCCTACTACTCTAAGCTCTATCAGTTGCCCCCCAACCCTTCTGTTCCCTCTTCCTCGCAATCAGACTACCCGCTTCCCCCTAAGACTTTGCCAGTTGAAGTTTCTAATGAGCTAGGGCTCCCTTTTGCTAGAGAGGAACTTGACGTAGTGGTGAAGGGCCTCCCGGGAGGGAAAAGCCCGGGCCCTGATGGCTTCACTGGCAAATTTTTCAAATCCCTAGCGCCGCTGCTCAACCCACTTATGTTGCAGGCCTTTAATTCTGTCTCGCCCTCCTCGCCTTTTCCACAGGACACCATGAGGGCGCATGTGACTGTGATTCCCAAACCTGGCAAAGATCCCCAGGCCTGCGGGAGTTACAGACCCATATCCCTCTTGAATGTGGATCTCAAAATCTTTGCAAACTTTTGGCAAATCGCTTAAATGCTCACCTTCCCTCCTTGGTCTATCCTGACCAGGTGGGTTTTGTCCCCGGGAGGGAGGCCAGGGACAACACCTTGAAGACTCTGGACATAATTCATTATGCGCGCTCGTGGAAGATCCCCCTGATGGTCCTGTCATTAGATGCGGAGAAAGCGTTTGACAGGATCTCATGGGAGTCCCTGGTTTCAACTTTGGAACATACTGGGTTGGGCCCTCTTTTCATGGCTAAAATACTGTCCCTCTACCAGGGTCCCTCGGCTAGGGTCAGAGTGAACGGCTCCCTCTCAGAGTCCTTTGAGATCAAAAATGGTACGAGACAGGGGTGTCCACTGTCTCCTCTGTTATATGTTCTTGTTATGGAGCACTTGTTGGAGTCAATTAGATCCAACTCGGATATCAAAGGAATCTTTATAGGGGGTCGCGAATATAAATGCTCTGCATTCGCGGACGATCTCTTGATCTACCTCAGTGAACCTCACATTTCGCTTCCCTCCCTGATGTCTGAGTTGGCTCGCTTCAGTCGGTGGTCCAACTATAAGATCAATTACTCCAAATCTGAGGCGTTGAATGTCTCTATAGACCCCCTGATTCTGGACTCTCTGAGGGACAACTTCCCTTTTTCCTGGCCTGCCGGAGGGATTTCTTACTTGGGGACGCGATTGCCAGCCGATCCTTCACAATTGTTCGAAGCCAATTTTGTGCCTATGCTCTCAAAAATATCATCATTGCTAGGGAGTTGGAGTCGAAAGGACTTCTCCTGGTTTGGGAGGATGAATCTTTTGAAGATGTCTGTCCTCCCCAAGTTACTTTACCTATTCCAAACCATCCCAATTGCCATCCCAGAATCATTCTGGCTTAGACTCCAACGATGTTTCAGTGAATTTATCTGGCACTCGCGTCGCCCGCGGGTTCGCAGGGAACTCCTCTCCCGCCCTAAAGCCGCTGGCGGCGTAGGACTCCCTGACTGCAGATTGTATTATCTGGCTGCCGCCTATGCCAGATTTCTGGATCTGATTCATGACTCCCATAATAAATTGTGGGTCCAGATCGCGCGTGCGGTGAGTCCGTGGTCCCTGGCCTCTCTTCTCTGGGCATTGAACTCCATTCTCTCAGACCTGAGGCAGTTATCTTTCACCACATTTCATACCATGACATCCATCAGGAGACCCAAACCCTCTGAGACACTCCTAGATCTCTCAGGGCCGTTGTTCCCCATAACGGATAACCCCCTGTTCCCCCCCGGGAGATCTGGTGCCTCATTCCTAGGCAGAACTAAAACTTCACCTCTGCTAGCAAAAGACATTCACAATAGGGGAGTGTTGCGGCCACTGTCAGAACTTCTCGACGGTCCCCCTGTTTCCAAGAATCGTTATGAATATACGCAGCTCCACCACTTTTTTACCTCTATTGCTAAGCACAAAAATTTCACTAGGGACTTGACTCCTTTTGAGAAGCTCTGTACTCAACAATCGACACCTAGAAACCTTATATCCTTGCTTTACCAATTACTTATATCTCCTGCAGACAACCCTCTTCCCTCTTTTTGCACAGCTTGGGAAACAGAACTCCAACAATCATTCACAGAAGCTCAATGGAGGAAATGCTTTACTCTCACACATAAGGCGGTCATCGTGTGTAAGGCTCAAAAGACGAGCTATAAAGTCTTGTCCCGTTGGTATAGGGTCCCAGCTCTACTCCAAAAATGGTTCCCTGCAACTCCAGATACTTGCTGGAGATGCAACAAAGAAGTAGGAACAATGGTTCATGTCTGGTGGGGTTGCGATGTTCTGCAGAAGTTTTGGAAGAGGGTGCTCCAGGCCATTCACGACTGTGTAGGGTCCTCGATCCCTAACACTCCTGAGGCTACTCTATTGTATATGTTCCCCGCTTCACTGGGGGCTTATAAAAAGTCCCTAACCAGACATCTGCTTCAGGCGGCAAAAACGATCATTCCACGCAGATGAAAGCAAACCTCCCCCCCTTCCATAGCAGAGTGGGTTGAGGAAGTGGCTGCGACCCACCGCATGGAGTAGCTGGTGGCGCAGAGTTCCGATACTGTACAGAAGGTACTCTCTACATGGTGTCCCTGGATACTATACAAGGACTCTGCAAAACGTAAAGCCCTTCTTGTATCTGGGTCTTAGAGCATGACAAGTATGAGGAATGGGTGCTGGGGCCGTGCTGGGTCCGTTTTTCTTGACCCTCTGCTGGGCCTCTGGGGGGGGTGCGGGTGTTATGCCTCCCGGGATCTGCACGAACCATTCTGAGTGCCCTTCCCCCCCTTTTTTTTTTTCTCTTTCCCCCCCTCTTCCCCCTTCGATTCCTTTTCTTCCCCCCTCCCCTCCCCTCTTACTTACTAGATTAGAGAATATCTCATGAGAAAGACTCCTCTGTTGCTTTGGAGGACTTATGTTGACTTTGCTTCGGCATCTTGTGCCTTACTTACAGGTGCCTTGTCGGTAAATTTGATTCAGTGTTTGTAGATCATGCACTGACTGGTTACGCTTGGATCCTCTAGAGGACCTGCTCCGAGTGTATACTAGGTGCCCTTTACCAATATGAGCACTACGTGGGGCTGAAACTTCGGTTTCTCGCGTGGACCAATATTGCCTGTATTTGCAGTATTCTTTTTATGTGTTTCGTTATCGAATGTTAGTTAGATATGACCACGCAGTTGTTGATCGCAATTTGTCAATACTTGTCTCATTGGCTTACTTTTATATGTGACTTATATTGTTTATAAAAAGAAATGTTAATAAAAATTTTAAATCTGAAAAATGCAAGCAACTGAAAACATACATGCAAATTTTAATGAACCCAAATTACAGTTAATTACAAAACCACTTAAAAAATACATACGTTTTTGATGCAGTTTATGCTATGTTGCGGTATCAGTCCAGGTACCTTCTTTCACCAATACCACAATGGAAATCTGCAACTTAACAAATAACGTGGTGTGAACCTAGCTTAAGAGTAAGGCTATGTTCACATGGCTTAAAGTGGGATGTATCTCGCCCCGTATTTCGGCCCTACTGCGCTAAATACAGGGCGAGATACGTCCCAGTCATTACGGTAATCCACAGTTCTCATAGAGAACTATGGATTACGTCTCCTCTCCCTGCTCACACAATAAGGCGAGCGGGGAGATAAGTGACATGTCAATTGTTCACGGCGAATACGCGCGCTAGTAATGAATGTCAATGGGGCCGGCGGGCTGCCGTCCGCCCCCGCCCCTGCTCCCAGGCACACACCATAATTGCGGGCGAAATATGTGAACATAGCCTAAAAAGAGAAACGGGTATAACAACCCCTTTTGCTAGTTTCCAACTCAGAAAATTTAAAAAAATTAAACATCATCGGCATTGCTGCATCTAAGATTGATCTATTAGAGGAAAGGGTATTAGGTTTTATTTTTATAAAAGTAGTAAAGCATAACGAGAACTGTAACAATTTAGAATTACCGGAATCGTACCAACCTGCAGAAAACAGTTAATGTATTATTTTTAGCAGACAGTCAACTCCATAAAATTTTTTTTTTTCAAACACATTTTATTGTATAGTCAATGGTACCATCAAAAAGTACATTTCGTCCCACAAAAAACAAGCCCTTCTATGTCTATGTAGATGGAATAATAAAAAAATAAGGCTCTTGGAAGGTGGGGAGGAAAAACAGATGTAACAAACAAAAACTGCTGTAGCGGGAAGGGATTAAACAGGGAACAATCCCCTCTCCGACCTTTCCAGAATTCCCAGATAGGTTACATGAAAATGGTTCTTCTAAACTGGACATCCCCTTAAAGGCCTAAAATAGACAGGTTCTCAGGGGTTTAAATGGTCGCTTAACCCTTCCATGCACTGCACCATAAATGTACCCTGTGGCGGAGAGAAGGGAATTTGTAGCAGGCTCACTTGCAGAGATCACTCCATACACGGTGGGTGCTGACTGTTAGATACAGCTGGCACCCGCTGGTAATAGGAGGGATCATGTAACAGCAGCTGATTCTGATCCCTGCTGTTTAATCCTCTAGACGCTGGGGTAATTATTTATGTAAAGCAGAAGGGTGTAGCCAAGATGGCACTCCCAGGAAGTAATAGTAGCAGTAACATGGAAACTACAGAAGTCTTAATGAGGCTTCTGGCTGCCATAGCAACTGCTCGCCACTGCAGCAGCATCTAAATTAATGAGGAACAGTGTTGTGCCATGTTCCTCCCCCGATCAGCCTCCCTCCCCAACAAGATTGCAAGGTGCTGAGCGACAGGCAGGAAGTCATGGGAGCGCCATCTTGGTACATCCTTCTGCACTCTATAAATAATGCAGAACGGAGTACAAGTGGTGAGGTTCCTTAGCGGGATTATATGTAAAAGTTTAAAAACATAAAGTTTTTAAAAATACTTGAGTAGTAAAAATATATTAAAATTTCATGCCATTTTACAGATAAAAAACTTTGCATATCATTGGTATCGCCGTGGCTGTATAAAGTCTGATATGGCATCACTTACAGTTCAATCTGCAAAAAATGAGCCCTCACTCAGGTCCATTGATTGAAACACCAAAATATGATTGGTGGCAGAAAATTTCACTGCAGCACAAATTTCAAACCTACAAAAACTATGAATTTTTTTTGAAAGCATAACGAAACAAAAATCAAATTTGGTAACCTCATTGTAACGAATTTTTTGCTAAGTTTTTGCAGGACAAGATGTATTTTTTAATGGAGCCATTGGTTGTGCCACATAATGGACTAGGAAATCCCCCAAAATTCTATGTGGGTGGAATGTGAATAGAATTTTGGGGGGACTTCCTAGTCCATTATGTGGTACGATCAATGGCTCCATTAAAAAAATACATCTTGTCCAGCAAAAACTGAGCCCTTATATATCCATGTATGTAGAAAAATAAAAAAGTTATGGCTCTCAGAAGGCTCGGAGGAGAAATCGGAAGTCAAAAATCCCAAAATTTATTATGTCATTAAGGGGTTTAAAGGTGTATTGACACATACTGGTTGCGGGGTGACAAAAAGCTGCGCTATTTTTGGAAAATTAACTTGATTTTATAGCATTTATCCTGGGATTACTTTTTCAAGCAGAAATTCTAAGGAATTTTTTTCTAGAAGCCCAACTATTGTAACTCCCTATAGATGACCCTTTAAGACGAGTTGGGCATAATTTTTCCTTACCCAGGGCTGCCCACATCCAATCTATTAGCCATGTAATCGCTTCCATGTAATGACCCCTGTAAGAAGCGAATGTGAACATCAAGACATATTATACGTCATACAATATTTTCATTGTAAATCCACTCTCTTAGTTTCCATGAACCGAGGCTCCCCCTGATGATGAGTCTAGGGGTGGATATATGATAATGTTATATTTGTTTATACGCAGTCCATGGCTCGTCATTAGGCTTACATGGTTTCTATTTTCATATGACACGGTGCATTAGTGCGGAGGGGTGACGAGCCGTGAAATTGTAACATAAATAAACAGAGCCCGCACAAAAAGAGCTTTCTGCCGCGTTTCATGTGGTTATAAGTAACAGATATGTAATCACAGTCGTGTGTTGTGCGTCTCTGACGGGGTTAACCATTGGCGAGCTGCAGACTCTTACAAAACACCACCACTTACATTTTGATACAGAGTAATTTTTTATTGTATACTTATTTGCCATACACTTAGTAGGAAACTATGACGTCAGAATTAGATGACCCTGGGTTTGTAGTATGTCATTGTGGACACATATACAGTTGAAACCAGAAGTTTCCATACACTATATAAAAAGCCCCATCTGCAGGTTTTTCTCACTCTCTGACATGAAATCAGAATAAACTAGACTAATCAGAATAAAGTTTTAGGTCAATTAGGAACCAAAATTATTTATATTTGCCAAATGCCAAAATAACGAGAGAATTTTTGAGGCATTTTTATTACTTTCTGCAAAGTCAAAAGTTTCCATACACTGGGATTACTCTGCCTTCAACCCCTTACCGCCAGAGCCAGTTTTGGCCTCTCTGACAGAGCCCCATTTCTGAAATCTGGCATCTGTCACTTTATGTGAGAATAACTTTTTGACACTTTAACCTATCCATGTGATTCACAGACTGTTTTCTCGTGACACGTTGTGCTTTAAGATAGAAGAAATTTTGGTCCAAAGAATGCTTGTTTATTTGTGTAAAATATCAAGTATCGTGAAGAATTTGAAAAATTTACCAATTTCAAACTTCAAAAATTTCTGCATGTAAGACAGTTATTCCACTCAAAATAGTTTATAACTAAACATCTATTTCATAATTTTTTGTTTTTTTTTTTTTACGACATTAGGGGGCTTAGAAATTTAGTAGTAATTTTCAAATTTTCAAGAAATTTGGCAATATACATTTTTTAGGGACCAGTTCAGTTCTGATGTGACCTTGATTGGCCTGTATGTTAGATACCCCCATAAAGGACTTCATCTAAGAAACTACACCCCTTAAAGTATTCAAAACAGCATTTTGGAAGTTAATTAACCCATTAGGCGTTTCACAGGAATTTAAGCAAAGTGGAAGTGAAATTTCAAAATTTCCCTTTTTTTTTGCAGATTTTCAATTTTTATCTATTATTCACAAGAACACGGTAGATGTGATCAGGGAAATGTACCTTAAAATTTATTCCCCAGCTTATGCTGTGTTCAGAGATATCCCATATGTGGCCCTAGAGTGCTATTTGGCTCAACCACAAGCCCCAGAATAGGAGGAGCACCTACTTGACTGTGGGGTTTCATTTTCATTACGATTTTATTTAGGTGCCATTTCAGTTTTGCGGAAACCCTAATGTGCTAAAACTTAATAGATTCCCCTAAAAAGACCCCATATTGGGAACTACACCCCTTAAGGAATATATCCAGGGGTATAGTGAGTATATCGACCCCACAGGTGTGTCACAAAAATTTTTAGCGTTAGGCTGTGAAAATTAAAAACATATTTTTTTCCAACAATCTGCAATTTTAGCTGAAAATGTTTAACTTTTACAAGGAATCCTGGTAAAAAAAAAAGCCCCCAAAATTTTGTTATGAAATTTCTTCCAAGTTCGGCAATACCCTACATGTGGGTGTAAACTGCTATTTGGGCGCATGGGAGGGAGTATAAGGAAGGGAGTGTTATCTGGCTTTTGGAACGCAGATTTTGGTGGGGCCATGTCGCATCTCCAAAGCCCCCAAATACCAGAACAGGGGAAACCTTCCAGAAGTCAACCCATTTTGGATTCAGCATCCTTTAGGGATCTCATCTAGGGGTGTATTGTGCATTTTGGGCGCACGGTAGTTCCATCGTTTTTTTTTGCATTGGGCCATGAACATGGGGGGGGAGGGAAACGCAATTCCACCATTGTTTTTTGGCCTTCAATTTTACAGCGTTCACCGTGCAGTGTAAATGACGTGATAACTTTACTATGGGGATTGGTACAATTGCAATGGTATAAATTTTATATAGTTTTTTTATGCTTTATTACATTTACACAATAGAAATAGGTCTATAAATATTGCGTTTTTGTGTTGTCCTATTCTGATAGCCATAACTTTTTCAGTTTTCTGTATACAGAGCTGACAATGGGCTTGTTTTTTGCGGGATGAGTTGACGTTTTTTTTAGTACCATTATGGGGTGCATATGATGCTTTGATCACTTTATTAAGGTTTTTATGAGGCGTTTTGAACAAAGTACAGCAATCCTGGTAGTGTTTTTTTTTTATTTATTTTACAGCGGTCACCATGCGGTATAAAAGACATGCTAGTATACTCTGCAGGTCTATACGATTACAGTGATACCCAATTTGTATATTTTCTTTATGTTTTACTGCTTTTCCACAATAAAAACACTTTTATTCAAAAAGGAAAACACATTTTTGCATCGCCATAGTCTGAGAGCCATAACTTTTTTATTTTTCTGTGTACGGAGCCGTATAGGTGCTTGTTTTTTGTGGGTTGAGTTGATGTTTTCATTGGTATCATTTTTGAGGGGACAAGACTTTTTGATCAGTTTTAAATCCGGTTTTTGGAAGGCAGGGTGAAGAAAATACTGCAATCCTAGTAGTTTTTTTTATTATTATTTTTAACAGCGCTCACCATGCAGTATCCGTGATAAGTTAGCTTTACTCTCTGTGGCGATACAATTATGGCGATACCCAGATTATACAGTTCTTTTTATTTTGAAGCACTTAAAAAAAAAAAAGTTTTATTGTGTAAAACGATATTTATGCATCGCTATCTCTTGAGAGCCATAACTTTATTTTTCCGTATACAGAGCTGTGTAAGGACTTTTTTTTTGCGGAATGAACTGAAGTTTTAATTGGTACAACCTTGGCATTTATATGAGTTTTTGATCGCTTTTTATTCCATTTTATGTGCTGCAGGATGAACAAAAATCGCAATTCTGTGACTGTTTTTTGTTTTTGTTTTTTACGGCGTTCACCGTGCGGGTTAAATAATGTGACAGATTGATAGGTTAGATCGTTTTGTATGCGGCGATACCAAATATGTGTACTTTATTTATTTTTGATCTTTTTTGGGGCGATTGCCGTTTGTAAAGTGGAAAAGGGCGGTGTATGTGTTTTTTATTTTATTTTTTGTGTTTGTGTTTTACTTTTTTTTTTACTTTTTCACATTTCCCTAGTGGGGATTTGTAACAGCAATCATCAGATTGCTGTCAATAGGGTAGACTTGTACACAGCGTTGCTGCTGTGTACTGGTCGCCATGGTAACTGCCGATCACCATGCCCACAATGCATTGTGGTCATGGTGATGTCACCAGACTACCCGGATGCTTTCACAAAGGAGATTCGCTGCGCTGGATCGCAGGCAGAAGGAGCTCACTCATCCTGCCTGCAGCTTCGATGTCGCGATCATGATAGGTCGCGACATCGAAGCGTTAATCACCCGCGTCCAGGGCTCACTCCTCCTGCCTGCAGCTTCATTATCGCGACCTGTCATGGAGCGTTAATCACCCGCGGCCGGGGCTCACTCCAGCCGTCGGTGATGCGGCATGAGGCCAGCGGTAATTTACTGCTGGTTCCATGTCGCGATCGTGCGCGGCTCGCCTGTAAGCCCGCACAATCGCCAGGACGTATGCATATGCCCAATGTCGGGAAAGAGTTTAAACAATTTGGGACAACCCATATGATGATGTCATGACTTTGGAAGCTTTTGATAGGTTCATTGGCAACATCTGAGTTAATTAGAGACACACATGTATTTTTTTTTATGCACACCAGAAACACACGGCTTCTGTATTTAACATCATGGGAAAGGCTAAAGAAATCAGCCAAGATATCAGGAAGAGAATTGTGGACTTGCACAAGTCTGGATCATCCTTGGGTGCAATTTCCAGATACCTGAAGGAGCCTCGTTCATCTGACAAAATTTTATGCAAGTACAAACAAGATGGGAATGTCCAGCCATCATACCGCTCAAGAAGGAGACGGGTTCTGTGTCTCAGAGATGAACGTGCTTTGGTTCGACATGTGCATATCAACCCAAGAACAAAAGCAAAAGACCTTGTGAAGATGCTGGCGGAAGCTGGTAAGATTGTGTCATTATCCACAGTGAAACGAGTACTGTATCAACATGGGCTGAAAGGCCACTCTGCCAGGAAGAAGCCATTACTCCAAAAGAAACATATAAAAGCCAGATTAATGTTTGCAAGTGCACAGGAACAAAGACCTACATTTCTGGAGACGAGTCCTGTGGTCAGACACAACTAAAATTGAACTGTTTGGCCATAATGACCATCGTTACGTTTAGAGGAAAAAGTGAGAAGCTTGGAAGCCGAAGAACATCATCCCAACTGTGAAACATGGGGGTAAGTATTATTCTGACATCAATGCCCTGTTCTTAGCATAGTCAGGTCTATCTTATCTATAGGACACACAGTTGCCCAGAGACCCAGGGAAGTTGTACTTATGTTCCAGAAATCAAGGACACATGCCCTGACTCCCCAGGTCAATGGGATCCTCAGGACACACAATTAAAACACATGGTGGTGAAGGAAGCCATTGGCTCCCTGTCCCACCAATTAGTATTTTAGACCACAGGCTGCTTTAGACCTGCAACCTACAAGACGTCATGAGACAATTCTGACACAAAGGCGTGACCTGGCGTGATGTCATGTGCTTGAGTAGGGCCCATTACACTTCATTGCCCAGGGGTCTAGACTGTTTTTAAGATGGCCCTGAGTATAGTCCATCAATATCTGATCACTGGGGATCTGCCCTCCTAGATCTGTGCCGTCAGCACAATAAGGGGGGTGACCCAAATGCACCCCTTCACTGGATACATCAGCACAAAACTGTGCTTGGTACGGCAGCTCTTCCCATTCAAAGGGGTGTCCACATCCCAGCATATATGGCATATTGACAGGATATAGGATAATGTCTGATAGATGCCCATCCCACCTATCACGAGCACGGGTGTCCTTACCGCCTGTCTGTCTTGTCTGTGGCACAGCTGTACAGGTGGTTGCTGGAGGGCAGGTGGTAGCTGTGCATGTCAGTTCAGTGGGAGCTCTCAGTACAGCCGAGCACACTTAGCTCTGTTTTCAAGATGGGGGTTGGTCCAAGAGATGGGACTCCTATCAGGCCTATGGCATATCCTTTAAGTGATTGGGAATTTATGATTTGATATCTCTCAAATTCTTACCTTCTTATAGTGACCCCATAGATAGGCTGAGAAAGCTTAGGGCAGATTTGACAGTACAAGCTACTTGAGTGTTCCTAGACATAAGTGGACACAGGCGGCACGTCACAGTGATGCCTTTACCCACCAGCCACAGTATTTTCTTAACCTTTTTTGGAGATGCAGAGATCCCCTGAGGAACCGTGAAAGTATACGGGGAAACGTGACGGGATTTGAAGTGCAGGGGTTAACAGAGTGAGCCATCTAGGGTGGGGGCGCCCTTCTCAGGGCGACATCCCCGCTGTATTGGCAGGTCAAAATTAGAGAGGTGTTTTGGTCCCCTTGCCTAATTACAAATAAGAAGATTTTCCCGTATTTTTTGGTGTCCATACCGAATTGAGAATTTTTGGATTGAAAAGACACCTGGTAACCGTGAGTATATATATATTTTCTTGGAGTATACTTTGTTCTCAAACCTGTAACCACTTATACACTACATATACTATACACTTTATATTTCTGCATTGATTGAGTCTTTTTTCTGTAATTCTAGCACGTCTGAAGTCTTCTTGGATTGTTGTTTTAAAGATAGATATAATAAAGATTAATTTTTTAACCTTTAATGGTCAGTGATAGATTTTGAGTAGTGGGTTAAAACCAAATATTTTGTGAATACAGGCTGTCCCCGGGTTACAAACAGGATAGGGACTGTAGGCTTGTTCTTAAGTTGAATTTGCATGTAAGTCGGAACAGGTATATTTATTAAATGTAATTCCAGCACAAAAGTTTTTTTTTTTTTTAGTTTTGGATAGTGCTGGGAAGGTTTTTTACATTTGTTTTGCTGTCTGTGGCCCTATTAAGAAGATTTCACCTCATTTTCAGCTTATGTGCTGCTGTGACATGCTGGAACTTGTTGTTCCACAGCTACTACCTGCTGTGGAACATGGAACTACAAGTGCCAGCATGATCCATAAATCTCCGTTTGTAACTAGAGAACAGATGTAAGTCGGGGACTGCCTGTATTCAGCGTCTTTTCACTAAATAAATCTTCCAACATATTTTACCATTAGAGTTCTGGAAACATAATTCTAATAGAAAATATGAAATTGAGGACAGCTTGCGGGAGCGTAGTCCCTGCAATGTATAGGACGCAGCAGTCAGTACAAGGATTGTTTCCATTTTTATCTGGCATGTTGATTGATAGCGTCTTACGAGACATGGGTCTCTTGTATTAAAGAAAAGCAGATCATAGCCAATGATCCATTCAAAATCGGGTCATTAAAATGTTTATCTGCCTGACTGCGTAATGCAAAGGAAACTTCATTTCTGATTTATAAATGGCCTGTAAATGTATTTTGTATTCATATTATCGTATTTGTAATAACCCTGATAAATTGCTGTGTCGGCAAGTCCCGGGAATGTTTCTCGCATAGAAATTGAGGAAAATAAACCCTTTGCTTGCCAGATCGAGACCCATTGTAACTAAACTCTATGATTTACGCCTATGTTATCAACGACTGATTACAGTTACGAGGGTCACCTAATGAGCCGAGCTCCCCGCTTAATTATATCGTGTATGGAGATGTTTCCTAATATTAGGTAGATGCTACATTGTCTATCGTTCAAATCTTAAGGTGGTCATACAC
This sequence comes from Phyllomedusa bahiana, assembly GCA_025379985.1. Taxonomy (NCBI): domain Eukaryota; kingdom Metazoa; phylum Chordata; class Amphibia; order Anura; family Hylidae; genus Phyllomedusa; species Phyllomedusa bahiana. The sequence continues at coordinate 90,476 of JAODAL010011521.1, forward strand.
CTTTAAAAGTTGTTTTACTAATGTTTTACAGTGACGGCTATTCCCCTCCACCCCCCACTCCATACAATCGCACACTCAACTCAACTGTGCTCTTAATAGGTATTTAATGTGGACACTGAAAGTAGCAGGAGAGACCGGTCACCAGTGGTGAAGCAGGAGCCGCCAAAGCAAACAATGCTGAGCACAGGGCACAGTGGAGTGAGTTTGGATGATACAACTTCCTTCTAGCCCCCACCTTGGTCCTGTCCCCATCATGCGGTACATTTCTCTACAGCACTTCTATGTAGGCACTGACTGTGAGTATAGCAGGAGACGCTCATCACTACACGTGTGAGTGGGTGGTGAGGCATCGTTTTCTCCAATTCCCACTCTGTGGCTACAGGGTAAACACAGAATTTTCAAAAAGGGGTTTCCAACTAAGGGTATGTTCACACGACTTATTTTGCCGCATATTTGCTCATGCATTTCGCCACGTATTGAGCTTTATACACACCGAAATGCACGCCGCAATTACAGTAATTCATAGCTCTCATGGAGAACCATTAATTTATACCTCGCCTCCCCGGGCGTACAATATGACTGTATCGTATTCCCGGTGAGAGAAGTGACATGTCAATTGTTCGCGGCGTGGTGGTAAATGATCAATGCGTGCTTCCAAAACACGCAGCGTACTGCGTGTGCGTACAGTACGCGCCCCAGTACGTCGTGTGAACATACCCTAAGGCTTCATTTACATAACATTTTCTATCTCCGTTGCAGGTGTCCATTGACATGCTAATTTTTTTGTCAATTTTTGTCAAAAAACATGTCCCACGTTACATAAATACAATGCATTACACTAGATAAATGACTTTAGGAGAACCCCCAAAAAAAAATTTTTTCGGTGTCTACAAATTTTTTAACTTACTTTGGGTATTTGAGCGCTGCTGAGTGTGGAAATCCCATTGATTTTGTTCTAGCAGCTCTGAGATGTGGATTACAGGATTTTACATTGTTCTTGTGATGAATTTGTGTATAAACCTGTAGAGCAGATGAATGGAATTGGATTCGCTCGTGCACACGCTTTTGTTTGCCCGTTTTCTTTAAATGTTCTAGAATTTATGTCTTTTCTGTTTCACGTGAATTTCCAACATTTCTTTAGTACAATATTGAGTGACCATTTTTTCCAGCAGCAGATACTTGGTAAGGTGGCAATGCCGGATCTCCAAAACTAGAGCTCATAGGGGAAAATACTCAAAAACGGTTCCAACTTTTAAGACACCAAAATGAGTGTTCCCCAGTGTCATTAGTCATGTCATTTTGAAAATTTTTATCATAAAACTTTTATATATGTTCGTCTTAGGTTTATTTCGAAGACTTGCATTTAGCAGTATGAAACATACCACAATATTATTGGTGACTGTGTAGCACAGAAAAGAACTGAATGCATCGTAAAATTATATATATCAAATATAAAAACCGTATGAACCATAAACTCATATAGTCATTGGTACCTAACATACGGTATAAACTCCTTAATGACCGCCCACTGTCTTTTGGCGTCGGGCATTTCAGGTCGTTTGTCTGCAGCGACGTCTTTTAGCGTCGCTGCAGACATCGGAGTTTGTGGCTCCGGGCGCCGCAGCAGCGCTGAGAACAGGGCTGTACTACACAGCCCTGATCCCAGAGCAGCTCCTGCAAGCACCTGGTAGCGGGGGAACCTCCAGTGCTTTAACCCTTTGATTGCCGCAGTTCATCACCGCAGCGCAATCAAAGGGTTTCCCTGCTCTGTCGGGTGATCGGAACACCCGGTGCCCTGACAGAGCCCGGGGAATGGCTGCACAGTTTACCCTGGGGGCCTAGAGTAGCCCCAGGGCTGTTTGTGTAACAAGCCAGTGATCAGGGCAGACTGTGTGCTGCCCTGATCACTGTCTGTGTCATACTGACACAAATGATAATGTATTAGCATATTCACATATGCTAATACATTACCCAGTGTAAAAAAAAAAAAAAGTAACACAGTTCTCCCTTCATGGGATTTAAAAAAAAAAGTAAAACAATGTAAAAAAAGGATAAAAAAAATAAAAATAAATATTTAATAAAAAATAATTGTGCATATTTAAAACACACAAAAAACCTCTACACATATTAGGTATCCACACAACCATAATAACCTGTAGAATGAATCTAACAGGTTATTAAGTGTGAAATGTGAATGGTGTAAAAAAATGTAAAAAAAACAAACAAAATGTAAAAAAAATAAATAAAAATTCTGCAATTATTTATAAGTGAACTTAAGCTATTCCCCCATAAAGTACAACTCATACAACTGCCTCATTGTAAAAATTAAAAAATTTACAACTGATGAAACGTAAGGAGGCAAAAACTAAAAAAATTTTCTGGTCATTAACTACTTTTCAGGCGTTTGGCTTAAGGGGTTACCTAACCGTCTAAGTTAGTAGGCCGCCCAGGTCACATCCCCAAAGAACCAGGTGGCACCACCGACCGTATCCAGTATCACTGGCCCTATACACTTTCCAACATATTGGATGAGAAATTAGTCAGAATGTGGTTTAATCAACCACCTTGAATGTATTTACCCAGAGCCGAAAACTTCAGGCTGACATTAATTGACATTGATCTCTGTTTGCATAAATTTTCACAAAAAAGGGTTTACAGCATTTAAAAGAATGCCTTGTTGGCGCTTCTTTGCGGCGCGCTGCCTCCAACCTATCAGAGTAAAGATACATTTTGGCTATGGAGGTTAACATTCAAAGTGACAGCAATGCAACTACCAACCAGTTCCTCAGCAGACATCTTTTGGCCACCACCAACAGGATATGAACCAATGATGACACCCTCGATGAGACCTCCTACTCTTACTCCTCCAAAACTGGAGAAGCAACATCAACGGCAACAGTGGGAGAGATCGCCTCCACATTTTTCATTTGTAGGGCACTTCTAACTTCCAAAACTGCTGTACCTTTTCATAAAGCCACAGATCATGGACACGGGTCTGCTGCTTGTTTCTGCCATTTCCCCAAGTAATTCTGTTATTGTCTGCAACCAGCAACAATTTATTTTAAAATACAGTGGTTCTTCAACATACAATATTATTTCGAGTCGGGGCGACCATTGTATGTTGAAACCATAATTCTATGGAAAACTGGTGATTGGTTCTGGAGCCCCAAAATGTCCCAAACATAATGCAAAATGATTAAATAAAATAATGCGGAGAAACTAATCCAGATAAAGCGCGTCTTCCCCAAAAGAACATCGGAGAGCGTTGGAACCTGGAAACCCCTTTCTATGTGGGACTGGGCTTCTTTGGGTCATGTTATTTATACAAAATGGCCCGAAAACGGGGGCCCTCACCTGGTCCCAAAAGGACCCCGCTCACCCTGGCACATGAAGAGCAGTACAGAACTTGTTACCGCACTGTACCATAGAAGGCTACAAAACCCCAAAAACACGATGCACCTCACTAAACATGTAATTGCAGTACAGGCATGTAGTACCCCCCCACTGTACTGTAGGAGGAGTACTGACCACCAATCACTGCTGCCCTCACTATACATTTAAGAGCATACAGGACTGTATAACCCCCACTGTACTGTAAAGGAGCTATAGCCCGCCAATCACTGATGCACCTCACTAAACATGAAGAGCATACAGGACAGTAACCCGCACTGTACTATAAAAATGCTAAGACCCCAAATCGTGATGCACCCACTAACACTGTAAGAGCAGTACAGGACGAATTTACCCCTGTACTGTATGAGGCGTACTAGACCCCTATCACTGCATGCCCTCACTAAACATGTAAAGCATACAGACATTATACTACACTGTACTGTAGAGAGCGCTACAGACCAATAATCACTGCATGAAACCTCACAAAAAATTAAGAGCAGTACGGGACATGTATACGCACTGTACGTAAGGGTGCTACAAAACTGCCACCTGCTGCCCAACTAATACATTAAGAGCAGTCAGGACAGTAGTACCGCACGTACTTGAGGGCGTATAGACCGCCAATCACTCATTCACCTCACTAATACATGTAAGAGCATACAGGACATGTGTACCGCACGTCTGAGAGGGGGTGCACTAATCACCAATCATGTATACACCCACAAAATACATGTAAGAACAGAAGGACTGTAGTAGCACGTATGTAAAAGACCTTTAGACCACCAACACTGTAGGGCACTTTATTAATAAAATGTGGGGGCAGTACAAGACATGCAACGAAAATGTAGAGAGACCTACTAACACCAATCACTGCATCACCTCAAATACAGAAAGAAAGTACGGGGAAGTAGTAACCGCACGTAGTGAAAAGGATTTGGTACTAGACCACCAATCACTGCATGCACATTACCAATACATAAGAGCAGTACAGAATATAAAATGTTCATTGTAATTAGTTGGATCTCCCATCAATCCCATCTGCCGCAGATCAGCAGTGCCCATGACATTGTATGTTGAGGGTTGTTTCATGATATAGGAAAGACCATTGTATGGTGAAGATATGGTAACTTGAGGGAGCACTGTATTTTCCTGAACAACCTTGGCCGCTCAGAGTTTTATTGCTAAAAATCTGATACATTTAAGCAAATACCCCCCCAAAAATGTTCTTTTTACATAAATTTTGTCCCTGAAGTAAACGTTACAAAAGGTTTGTGACAACATTGCCTCTCCCCAAACCTTAAACGACCTGGAGTTATGGGGCATTCATCATCTGGTTCCTATGGATATGCCATCAAAGTGTGCGCCTCGGGGACATGCACATATTTTGGGAACGGGCTCACCATAAGTTTTCTGTTAAGAATGGAGAGTAGATAGTGCTTTGCCACATCTCGATTCTGTTCTATGGAAGTTCCGAGTGTGGCCGAACACAATGCTTCCTTGTACTAAGGACTCCATAAAACAGAATAGAACCGGTACTCAATTCTGAGCTGTAACTTGTGGAGCCCATTCCCCTGGGGAATGGGCAGGGGGGGGAACTAAACCATCAGATTTGATGTATGCCAGGAAACCATTGAACTCTGCATTGGGATCACCCATATAATGCCAAAATTATGAACCAAAAATTTAGTATGATATTGGGGCATGGTGTCTCATTAGGAACCAAGCCCCTTTATTATTAAGCCATGACCATTATGTAATGAGGCACAAAAATGCTTAAAACACATAATAAATGTGCTGCAAGGTATTCAGGCCAATTTTTTGGTCACAAATTTGCTACATTTGACCATTTGTAAAGAAAAATCTCCTCCATATTTATATCACAAAACCAAAATTTTCCCACGACAAACAGCTTTATTTGTAAAAAGTTGAGGTCCCCTTTAAAAGGTAACGTGTAATTGATGTGGGAGTTTAACCAGAGGGGGAGCGCGGCCCCCTTTTTTCCCGTGATGGTCTTGTATATTTATTTCATTTAAACCTCTCTGTGTGGTAATTATTTTGACCTTTCTGGTTCGGAGAGGCGTGCAAGACTTATTATGTGCTGAAAGCAGCAAATGAATATTGGTCGCTTCTCTTACGGATGAGCAAGAAGTAAGAAAAATTACTCTGACGGTGTCTCAGTGGGAAACACTTTCCTATGGAGGAATTCAGTTAATAGACGCGACAAACATCTGATTACACTGTGAGAGGTAGGACTGCCGTCAGGATGCCGCTGGCTAAAGTGTGGTGTATGGACAGGAAAACAAAGAAACTTCAAGCAAAAAACGTCACAAAAATTAGGGATTCGGCTTTCAAGGGGAAATTTATGAAAAAATTTAAAACTTTCCCGCTACAATGATATTTTATCCTGGGGCCATCTAAGCTGCAGCATGCAATGATGATTTTCTCATCTCAAACAATTTAAAGGGAATGTGTCATCAAAAAAAATGAGTCATTGTTTAAGTCCCATTTTTATTTAAACACATTTTTTTTTAGAATTTTTGGTTGTTTTTTTTTTAAATTTTTCATATCATTCCCCAAATTTTTTTAAAAATTCTTAATCTTGCATTGTCACTTTGGCCAAATAGGCCTTGTTTGCACTGCTTTAACAGCAGTCAGAGAGATGTTTCGAGCTTCATGCACATAGGAAACTTTTAAGGGTGACCAGCCCAGGTTTACTTCTATCGGGGGTTTTCTAGTCATGCTCATTACCTGGGAAAAGTCATTGCAGGGAGGTGAAAGGTGAACTGTGACTACTCCTCTTGTTCTGGTGGATCCTGTGTTATCTTTCACATTGGTGCCCTTTTTTTTCACCCTCTTTGTGCTGATAATGGCAGACAACTAAATCTTTCTTTAAAGGGCCAAAGTGTCGAAATTTTAGTTAGTGGCCAAGTGAAAAATGCGGACTTAAGAAAAATTATAAAAAAAATTGAAAGTGAATGGAAAATTAAAAAAAAAAAAATTTACCACAAATTTTTAAAAAAAAGTGTTTAACATAAAACCCTGATTTAAACAAGAAGTCATTTTTTGATGACCCATTCCCTTTAAAGAAAGAAAAGCCAACCCAGTGGGGGGTTACACCCACAAAAATTCAAGTCTCAATAACGTGTCAGTGCCTTGAGCATCAATAACAGCTTGACCAAAGGGCGTTCCTGCTGTTCACAACGAGGTATTGATGTGAGGTTTTCCCCTCTTTTTTGAAGGTGCCCCTCAGGTCATTTAGGTTCAAGGGTACAGAGTTACAGCTTTACATGGTGACTCACTGTTCCCAAGGTTTTCTAGGGGGTTCAGGTCTGGAAAATGCAGCCGTCAGTGAGCCCCCAGTCTCCAACAGCCGTCCCTAAAAATTGACCTTGATGCCTGGAGCATTGTCGCCTTAAGATGAAATTAGCCCTGATTGTTATGTAAGGCACAATGATGGATAAAGATGTTATTTGGTTTTAAGACTTTTCCTTACCCTTCCCAGAGTGTAGGGCAGTTCTTATTGACTGGAAACACCTGCCCCCACTGTACACACCACCACAAAAGGCAACAGTGGCTGATACATCGCTCCCTTTACGCTCCAGCATCGTTTTGGGGACCATAAGTTTGCTCACAGTGAAAGACTTTCATCACGAACACGCTGGGGCATTTATCCCCCGTCCCCGTGTAGAGCTATCTGGCCATGCAAGACGATAGCCTGAGCCTTGTGATGTGGTTGGGGACCCTTTCCAGTGTCTAGTACCAGCCCCCAAAAGATATATCAGACACTTAGGGTAGGTCTTGTGGATTTGCAGGATGTGTCAGAAAAAGTACTCTTTTGAGGCAAAAACCAGAGATAAAGCAAAAATAGATTTTTTTGGAGTGTCATTTAGGTTACTACCTTGCGTAAGCCAGCCATTGTGCCATCAAAAAATTGCAAGCATAAATTACAGTCAAAATGTCCCACCAATTAAATCCCCAGCCCAAAAGTGCCAACCAACAGAGTCAGCCATACGTTGCCCAATAAACTTTCCCCATACACTGCCCCACCAAAATAGGGCCAAACCCTACAGCGCACCCAAACCCTAACATTGCCCAAAATAAAATGGCCAGTCATAAATGCCCCCAAAGATGCATCCATATTGTGCCCCACCATAAAGGGTACTATTTAGCGCCCAACAGTGCAGCCATACATTAAAACCACCAGAACAGTGCCAAACCCCTAAAAAGTGCCCCAAAAAGGGCCACCCTAAAAATTGCCAGGCATACAGTGCCCCTATAACAGGCCAACCATACAGTCTCACCATAATAGTACAGGGATACATTCCCCCCATAAGATGCCAGCCCAAAAAGTTCCCCCATACCCAAATGCCCCGGCATACAGCACCAACTTAGCAGTGCTAATATACAGCACCAACCATAAAAGTGCCCGGCATAATGTCCACCATAACATGCCATTGTTTTAATGCAGCTGTCAATTATTAAAATTACTTTTGAAAGGATAGGACAGAGACAAAGCATGCTTGTGTCCAAATTTGGGTATAGGCAATAGGGCTATGGGGCTCCATATGCCCCGGATCACCCTTAATCTAAGGGGAAACTCTGTTATCTCCAATTGGGGTTTTAAAGGAGCTGGATACATTGCATGAGAACATCTTTGACGGGCCGACAACCTTATTAACTACAATGGGAAAGTCAGGGTTTTGTCATGAAACCTCTCATTAATTTTAAAAAAATAGTGCTTCACGCTGTGCTACTTTTGCCATAATTGTTGCTGAAATCTGCGACGGGGGTTCAAAAAAGAACCCCCCTTTAGGCTGCAGGCACAATCTTTGTGCCCCAATGCTGCTTACTACCCTAAAGGTTTTTCTTCACATTTTTTTTTTTTTAATAAGTCCCTGTATAAAATTTTTTTTGTTAATTTTTGGCGTCATTCATTCCAGGGCGCGTAACTTGAGGGGGGGGACATACATTTCATATGCCCAAAAAGTACTTGGGGAAATAAAAACTAACAACTAGTACAAGGAGGGTCCCTGCCCGTGACAGCTTACAGTCCAAGGAAGGGGGAGACAGAAGGTGAGGGGCAGACATGTGGGGCAGTGTAATGGTATGGGGTTATTGTAGGTTATAGGCTCCTGAAGAGTTGGGGTTTTTCCCGGTTGTTTTGAGGCTTGTGGAAAGGGTGGGAATCGATCAAGGGCATTTTTCCCTTGGCCATAGGCAGTTTTCACAGGGGCACAAAGTATAGGAGCCCCCCGGTTTTGAATGTTTTGTCCCAGGAATACAAGAAAATATACCCCGGGTCCCTTGGGTTGGCTTTGCTTATTTTTAAATGTTTTGTTTGTTTTTTAAGGATGTTTCCCAAACATTAAAAAACAGGGGGAGAAGGGAGCCAAAAGGGTACCTCCTTGCCAATGGTTATGTCCAGATTACGTGTAATATGGGTGGGCTTGGGGGGGGCCTAAAGGGATAGCCGGTGATATCATGTATTTTGGGAGGGCCCACTGCATCAGCTGGGGGCCCCCAATGTGGTTTAAAGGCTCTGGCTGTGTGGTTTGGCAGTGAGTTTTAGGTGTGCGGGGGGCACGAGAGAAATCTTTGGAGACGGTTGTGTGAGGCGTTTTAAGAGGGAGCAGAGGAGAAGGTTCTGTGAGGACGGAATTTTTGTTGGATGGTATTGAAATTAAGGGAAGGGGTAGGAGGGGAGAGGTTTATGGGGGCCCTTGTAGGTCGGGTTTAGTAACTTTTAAAAGGATTCGCTGGGCA
>JAODAL010011522.1:0-99623 GCA_025379985.1 Phyllomedusa bahiana
TATCCCTGTCCCCCAGCTCTGAAAACCATTTCCCTTTGTGGGGGTGGGTAACCCCCTAGCTTAGAGGCCCAGTTCTCCTAGAGGGGAGGGGAGGAACAGAGGATTCAACCCCATATAGGTAGGCAAGTAGGGTTTAGGTAGTCTATAAGGGGCCAGATAGATAGGCAAGGGTTTAGGTAGCCATAGGGAGCCATATAGGTAGGCAGAGTTTAGGTGGGTTTAAAGGGGCCATAAGGTAGGTAGGCAGGGTTTTTGGTAGTTATAGGGGCCCATATAGGTAGACAGACAGGCTTTAGGGGGGCTATAGAGGCTATATAGGCAGGCTTTAGGGGCTAGGTAGGCAGGCAGGCTTTAGGGGGATATAGGGGCTATATAGGCAGGCTATAAGGGGCTTTAGGCTATATAGGCAGGCTATAGGGGCTACAGGGGCTAGATAGGCAGGCTATAGGGGCTACAGGGGCTAGATAGGCAGGCTATAGGGGCTAGATAGGCAGGCTATAGGGGCTACAGGGGCTAGATAGGCAGGCTATAGGGGCTAGATAGGCAGTAGAGGGGCTACAGGAGCTAGATAGGCAGGCTATAGGGGCTAGATAGGCAGGCAGTGGAGTTAAAATAAGAAATAGCTTACTTACCTCGGTCCACGCTCCACTGATGTGCCGTGCTCCAGCCTCGGGGCTCGGCGCAGTGATGTGACGTCAACGCTCCGCCCACGTAAACACTGGGAGCCAGCACGAAACACTGGGAGCGTGGAAGTAGTACAGCGAAGCGTCCACAGTGCCGCGCTGCATTGACTGCTTGGGCCGGAGGGCCGGGCGTTCAGAGGCAGCATGCGCTGAGCCTCGCAGCTCAATACCCGCCGTAGTCAACTTTATGTTTACTGCCAGCGGACACATGAGCGGCATTACCTGGGGAGCAGACGTAGTAGCAGCTGCCCCGGGGCTTGGGCCCCCTGAGGACCCGAGCCCCGGGACAGCTGTTACGTCTGCTACTCCAGTAATTACGCCCCTGACTCTACTCTAATTAAAATCTTAGTTTTGTACATTGTATATACAAGGGTATGTTCACACAGCATTTTCTGATGCTTTTTGGGAGCAGATTCCTCACGTAATCCTCCCCCCACAAAAGCATCCCCCCCCAAAAATGCTTACTTTTGTTGAGGAAAATAAGCAGCGACAAACAATTAATATGTCACTTCTTTGAGGGTTTTACGTGCCACCCACTACTGGGTATAGGAGGCAGGAAATCTGTGTCAGAAATTTATTAATGTTTTAGATAGTTTTTCATAGAATGTTGAGTGGTTTTAGTATTATACTGAAACCACTCAACATTCTATAATAAACTATTTATCTAAAACATTAATAAATTTATTAGTTAAAACTTCTATAATTTCTATAAACCCATTATATACTAAAAAAATTATTTTATGCAATTCAATACATAAAAAAGCGATTTATAAGATTAAACACATGTAAAATGCTGGAAGCGCCCTCTATTGGGTCATTAGGTTACTAAAGCTCAAACAGTTCTTCTAGATCAAATGAGACCTCTAGGGGCCAATTTAGTGTATTACACTTCAAATTTTAATCCAATGCGCTTTTGAAACACGCAGCGGCGATCTGCATGTGAACGCCGCTGCGTGTTCTTCATAGACAGCAGTTATAATCTCACTGCTAATTGTTTAGATCCGTCTTGGGGTCCGCTCTGTCAGTCCTCAGGACGGATCTAAAAAGCGCTTGTAACGCGGAGTGAAAACTCCGTGTGAACAAGCCCTTAGCAGAAACAGGAAGCGATGTCCAGTGCTCGATTAAAATGTATATCCAATCTTTATTGTCCCATTTTAAAATTGAAGTAAAAAAAACAGAGAAGTGTTACATACAAACACACATGGCTTTTACTCGTTTCAGGTCTACAAAAATGGACCCTTAGTCATAATGTAGCTCATGAGAACCAGACTTTCTTTAAATAGCCGGGGTAAAATAACTGATGTGATTTAACCCATAGCGTGGCAGAAAGTATGCCATAAAGGAATACATAAACCAATAAGGATGTAATAACAAATATATGCAAACTAATATACATATAATACATCTGTTTTATAATGTGCAAACTTATGCCAGGTTTATATCACATTAATCCACTGATGCACAAATTTTTTATAACAAAAACATGTACCTAAGTGTATGTCAATGGAAAACGCAAACTAGTGCAGGTTCCCATGTCTGTACTTGTCATAAAAATATTGTAAGGGTTCGGTGGATTCACTGTACCACCGCAAGCGATGATAGTTAAGCCACGCCAGGGAACGGAATCTAAGTAGCCCCCGGTTTTCACCAGAGCCCGCCGCAAAGCGGGATGGACTTGCTGCGGCGTGAGGCTACCAGGTCGTTACCCCTGACGTGACTTGCCTGCGGTGGCTGCCGGGGTATTGCGTGGTACAAAATCGTAATCTAAAGGCGTAGTCGGGGACAGGCAGAAGGTCAGGGCAGGCGGCAGAGGTTCGTGGTCAGAAACAGGCAGGCGGTCAGGGGAGGCGGCAAACAGGCAAGGTCAGGAAACGTAGCAAGCGGACTGGTACACTGGTAATCAATACGGACACTAAAGACACACTAAGCTCACTAACGCACACCAACGATCTGGCACAAAGCGCTGGGGGCGTAACCCTTATAGAGGGCCAGTGCCTGGCACTAAGCCAGTTACCGGGACACTGGCCCTGTAAATCGCGACCCGCTGTCGGGCGCGCACGCGCGGGCGCGTGCCTGCGCACGACGGCCGGGACGGAGAGGAGCAGCGTGCCCCGGAGCGCGGCCAGGTAAGAGAGCTGGCGTGGGGACGGGGACGGTCGCGGGTGCCCGCGATGCCCGCGTCGAGCCCTCAGCAGGCAGGGGAACGGCCGCAGGGGCAGCGGCGCCCGCGGCCGCCATGCCAGTACCCCCCCCCCTAGGTCTCCCCCTCATGTTTTTGAACCCAGCAAGAAGATCAGGTGACAGGTTGCCTTCAGGTTCCCACAAACGCTCCTCTGGCCCGAACCCCTTCCAGTCGATGAGAAAGAACCGCTTCCCCCTCACTGTCTTCTGTGCCAGTACCTCCTTGACCTCAAAGATGTTATCAGAGTTGGCCACAGGAGGAGGCGAGACAGATCCAAGGGAGAAGCGATTCAGCACCACAGGCTTGAGGAGCGAGACATGGAAGGCGTTCGGGACACGCAGAGTGGGAGGCAAGCGGAACTTGTAGGAGACCGGATTAATACTTAGGGCCCAACTTGTAGCTGGGTACCTTGAAACGGATGTATTTGGCCAATAGCCAAACCCTATCACCTGGCTTAAATACAGGGGGGAGGTCTCCGATACCTATCGGCCTGAACTTTAGTACGAGTGGAAGCCCGAAGAAAAGCCTGGCGAGTGACCTGCCAGCAGGGGCGTTGCTGGGGTCCTAAAACATCCGGGGCTCGGGCCCTTTGTGTTTTTCTGGGTAGGGCTGGGTTCACATGACATTTTTCGTGCATCATTGTGAACTGCGGATGTTTTTTTACAGAGAAAAACCTGTTCCTGTCACTAATTTTCTGCACATCCCACACAGATCCCGTCCATCTCCTCAGCAGTCACTGTACAGTAAAAATCACCAATGACAAATTTACTTTTTCAAAACTTCTCACCTTCATATGACAATACCCCTAAACAGTCACCAAAACATACACCTACACATGGAGCAAATCTACCAGACAAGTGATTGTTACTAAAACCCTCCTACAAAACCAAGACCCCAAACTATTACTACTTAAGGCTCAAATAATCCTGCCAGACCCTGACCAAACGCGACCCCCACATGTTGACATCAGCTGTACACAGGCTCTACAGACATATACCACCGCCATACCGTGACCAGATAGTGGTAGATACTAGTTGTATGTAGACTCTGCAGAAATATAAGGGATTACACTGCAGTTACATTTAGTCACTCACAGGAGATGTCTTTTCTGATCAGCATCGTCTTTTCTGATCAGCGTCGTTTACTTTCCCTTTTCTTCTCCATCCGGTTCACACCGTCTCGCTGATTGCTCCCGGCCAAGACTCGTCCCTGAGGATTTGGACACAAATATCTTAGAATCCTTACATTTCCAGCAACTCCTTAATCATAGGTATAGCAGTCCCCTCAGCTAGGTATATAGGATACTGAAGCAGTATATGGGGCAACAGGCAGGTATATGGGGGCACAGGCAGATATATAGGGGCACAGGCAGGTATATAGGGCACTGAGGCAGTATATAGGGGCCACAGGCAGGTGTATGGGGCCAAAGGCAGTATATGGGGCCACAGGCAGGTATAAAGTGGCCACAGGCAGGTATATAGGGGCGCTGAGGCAGTATATGGGGGCATTGAGGCAGTATATGGGGGCACTGAGGCAGTATATGGGGGCACTGAGGTAGTATATGGGGCCACAGGCAGTATATGGGGGCCACAAGCAGGTATATAGGGGCACTGAGGCAGAATATAGGGGCACTGAGGCAGTATATGGGGGCCCGGGCAGTATATAGGGGCAATGAGGCAGTTTATGGGGGCCACAGGCAGGTATATGGGGCCACAGGCAGGGATAAGGGGGCACAGGCAGTATATGGGGCCACAGGCATCATATGGGGGCCACAGGCAGGCATTATAGGGGCACAGGCAGTATATGGGGGCCACAGGCAGTATATGGGGGCCACAGGCAGGGATATGGGGGCCACAGGCAGCATATGGGGGCCACAGGCAGCATATGGGGGCCACAGGCAGGGATATGGGGGCCACAGGCAGCATATGGGGGCCACAGGCAGGGATATGGGGGCCACAGGCAGGCATTATAGGGGCACAGGCAGGGATATGGGGGCCACAGGCAGGGATATGGGGGCCACAGGCAGGCATATGGGGGCCACAGGCAGGCGTATGGGGGCCACAGGCAGGGATATGGGGGCCACAGGCAGCATATGGGGGCCACAGGCAGGGATATGGGGGCCACAGGCAGGTATATGGGGGCCACAGGCAGGCGTATGGGGGCCACAGGCAGGGATATGGGGGCCACAGGCAGGGATATGGGGGCCACAGGCAGGTAAATGCTATAAAAATAACAACAGTAATACTCACCTTAACTCCCCCGGCGAGCGCGCTCTGTCCTCTTCAGTCCGCGCTCCTCCCGCAGCTCCTCGGGCGCACGGCCTATGACGGCTGTGCGCCCGAGGAGAGGCAGCGGTGTGATGACATCACGTCATCGCGACGCTGTCCAGCTCAGCCGCACGGGGCCGCGGCGGGTCCCTCGGCGCTATAAGGACCCGGCGGCCCGCAGTGTCGGACCTGCGGGTCCGACACTGTCTGCGGAGCGGGGAGCGCTCGCTCTCTGCTCCGCAGAAGCCCGGGGCTCTGTGTGCGTCCAGCGGACGCACATGCAGCTGAAGGGCCAGTCGGTGCTCCAGGCCCATGGCAGAGGCCTGGAGCCCGGGAGACTCGGGGCACAGGGGTTTTTATTCGGGGCCCGAGCCCCGAATTAAAACCTGCTAGCGGACGACTGCCTGCCAGATTGACTTGATGTCTTCATACATTGGCATCCACGGCAGGAACGTTAACGAAATGGCTAGGGGGAGAGGCTTCCAGCGCGATTGAGTCTAGGGTATTATCTTGTGTAAATTCCGCCCAGGGGAGGAGTCAGACCAGTTATCCTGAGGGCAGACACACAAATTGCCTCGCAGATAGGTGCCTAAGGCTTGGTTGACCCGCTCTCCACCTGACCGTTGGTTCTGAGGGCGAGTGGTTTAGCAGAAGAAAGTCAGCTGTACCGTAAACGGCCACAGTGAGCCCGCTGCAGAATTTAGATAAAACTGGACTTCCCCTATCATGAGATTGATGTGCAATGGGAGCCCGTGTAAGCGAAAGATGTTTGTGAAAAAAGAGCTGGGCTAGGCTGGGTGCCGTGGGTAACCGGGAGAGGGGCAAAAATGAGCCATTTTAGAAAATCAGGTTCAACACCAACCCAATTGACCGTGTCTTCGGATGAGGGCCTGGTAGGTCAGTGACAAAAGAATCCATAGCAATATCGGGGACCAAGTTTTCTCTGGCAACCCGGGTGAGGCTGGAGCAGACCTGGCGGTGTCCATGAGGCGAATGGAACTTTGTTCCGAGCTCAGGATGGTACAGGCTAAGACAAAGTCTCGTTAACATTCATGAGTGAGAGTGGGCCCCAATAGATATTCTTGAGGATGAGTTGTACGGATTTGCGAATCCCAGTTATGGCCAGCTGTTTTGAAGATGGGAATGTCCCCATTTAAGGATTCTCGAGGCCGCCAAGCAGTGACGGACATAGGTCTTCCCAGGGAGGGTAACTGTTGGAGGTCCTAGGAGTGCCAAAAAATAGAAGCGTTCCGGATTGGTATGTGATTGTGCTGAAGGGGTGGCTCCAAGCCTCGACCGTGTTCGGAGGATCTAGAGAGAGAGTCCGCCCTGACGTTTTTTTCGAGCCGGTCGGAAGTGTAGGAGGGAATCAAAAAACGGGCGAAGAAAAAGCACTTCATCTGGCTTGACGGGGCATTTCAATCGCTCGAGCAGATTGTTAGATATAAAAGATTCTTTATTGGTCAGTTGGAGATCTATATGGGAAGATGAGCCCCATCACAAGTGTCTTGTCATTCGTTTCAAGGGCCAACTTTATAGCAAGAAGTTCCCGATCACGATAGTGTATTGCGTTCGTCAGGAGAAAAGGTTTTGGAGAAGAAGAAGAATCACACGTCCAGCAGTTTCACCGAGGAGGGTTTTGAAGAAGAACGGCACCGGCACAACTGAGGAGGCGTAGACCTCTAAGACAAACGGGCGCTGAGGGTCCGGACACGAAAAGAGAGAACAGGAGCGGAGGCAAATGCAGTTTCTGGACGTTTGAGTGGAACGCACTCTTGGGGCCTCGGGAGGCCATGGCTTGGGGTCGGCTACCACCTTCTTGGTGAGGGATCACCATCGAGCCACCAGGAGAGGTGAACTGTGGTATAAATTTCCTGTACATATGTTGTGCAAAGCATACAAAACGCTGGATGGCCGAAGACCCATCCGGCGGGTGGCCACTGCAAGACTGCAGAGAGATTGGCGGGTCCATCTTGTAGACCTTGGTCCGACAGATTTGTACCCTAAGAAGGGCAGTGGATGGTGCGCTTCGAAACAGGGCACTTCTCCAACTCTTGAATTAAAGTTGGTGGGTTTGGAGACGTCCTGTGCACCTGGCGGACATGGTGACGGTGAGGTCTTTCGGTCTGGAGAATATATTGAGAATTATCATCAAGATATAGGACTATAACGCAGACATTATAGAAGATCCCGAAAGGTCTACTCATTAAAGAAGTTTTGGGAAGCAGCCGGCGGTTGGTAATGCGTTTTGCGCAGAGACCAATTGGCTGACGAGATATTCAGAAAAGGTGGCCATCCCATGGGTGTTTAAAGGCTGTTTTTCACTCGTCACACTGTTTCGGATGAGGATCAGTTTGTATGCACCGCGAAGGTCCAGTGTTAGAAAAAATCTTTTGCGCCAACGTTAGGGCGGTCAAATATCTTCGAGATCAGACGGCAGCGGGTATCGATTCTTTACGGATATTTTGTTCAGGCCCGCGATAATCAATACAGGGTCAGGGAGGGTTCCATCTTTTCTTTTCGACGATGAAGAATCGGCTCTCGCTAGGCGAAGACGACTTGCGAGATAAGCCTTTGCGGAAGATTCTCTTGAATATTTTTAGCCGGAACATCGGCTTTTTTGTCTTCCGGGAACGGAAAGAGGGTACACTCTGCCTCTCGCAGGGAGAGTAGTATCCGGGTTTGCAGGTCGATGGGGCATCGATGTGGGCGGTGCAGAGGCAGAGTTTCAGGCCTGTCCTTTCAGAAAACACATCGGAGAATGTCCTGGTAGGAGCAGGCAGACCTGGGGCCCAAGGGGAGACTTCGTGGCTCGGTGCTAGAGGCAGGACCGTCGGGCTGGGCAGAGCGGCCCGAGGCAACGAATGTGCATGCGGGCCCAGACGAAGAATCTCGCTAGTGTTCCAGTTTAGAGTTCGGAGAATGCTCTTGTAAACCAGGGGTGGCCCAGAAGTATCTCAGCGAAGAGGAACGAGGCAGTACGGAGACGTTTCAATCTGCAGGTATGAGGGGCGCGTGCAGAACGAATGGCCATCCTTGAGGCATTGCCGCTGACTCGAGGAGACAGTGTGTGTGTGTGTGTTATGCAGTGGGAGTCACTGGAAGCCGGTACTGGGACTACAGCGCGTGGTGATAAAGTTACCAGACGGGACCCCGGTCCAGGAGGCGGTGGCCTGAAAGGTGATGGTCGCGGGACAAATTCCACATAGCAACAGGGAATACGGGTCAGGAGGGGGGGAGAGGCCGCACTGAACCACCTTGGATGCACTTCTCCTGCGAGCCATAGGTGCAGGGAGTTTCCGGCGTTACCGGACAGTCCCAATGATTGTGGCCGGAACGCACGCCACAGCAGAAAGCATAACTGCCTCAGGCGTCGCTGATAGTGAGAGCGTTTCCTTCCTGGCGTCAAATGAGCCCTTTTTACCTGCATGGGCTTCGTCCTTCCTTGAATCCGTTGTGCGGATGAAGTGGAAGGCGTTGGTAATGACAGGAGCTAGGCGAGGTAGCCGGCTTTGTGGGTGAGTAGGCTCGGTTGTGAGGCGGAGCTCCTGTTTGTTCTTTCAGCAATAGCGGTATCGATTCCGGGTGGCCAACGAATCAATTCAGCCAGCGAGGGTAGGCAGGTCCCGACGCGCGCGAGCTCATCTTCAATGCGTAAGGAAAAGGCCATTGCCAGAACGTTGACCTGAGCACTCGTTGTTCCAGTCCAGTTCTGAGGACTATGGTGCAGAACTGCACAGAGTGACATGTGTCCCTCCGTGAGTCGCCCTGACGGAGGCGCGAAGCAGAGCAGTTTTTTTTCTTTTTTTTTATTCTTTTTTTTTTGTTTTTTTACGGCCAGCAGAGGAGGTGCGACCAGGTTCCTCATAGACGTTTGCGGGAACCACTGGAGGAATGCTTGCAGATTAGCCGTTTGCGGATCTCCACGGTCCCACAACGTGGTGGCCCAGGCCAGAGCGTTCGCGCGATAGGAGGTAATAATGAAGGCCACTTTAGCCCGCTCAGTAGAAATGATGATCCCGCATCTCGATGTGATGGAGCATTGACTTGATGAAGCCTCTGCAACTCTTGGGGTCTTCCATCATAGCGGGAGGGAAGGCGGCAAGATGATCAGGGAAGTCCCAGAAGTAGGGGCAGGAAGAGGCCGAGTGCTGCCAGGAGCAACAGGTGCAGGAGAGACGGAAGCAGTCTGCAGGAGGAGGTAGGCGGGGCAAGGTTTCTGCATCATGGCCGCGAGCTTGGTCGATACGCTTGATCTCTGGCTGGCGACGGGCGTTCGCAACGTCCGGAGTTCGGGCAGAGGTACCCTGGCGGAATCCCTATGGCCAGATCGTACTGTAAGGGTTCGGTGGATTCACTGGGGACACGACAAGTCGTTGATAGTTAAAGCCACGCCAGGGAACGGAATCTAAGTAGCCCCCCGGTTTTCACAAGTGCCCGCCGTCATAGCGGATGGACTTGATGCGGCGTGAGCTACCTCAGGTACGTTCGTTAACCCTGAAGTGACTGCATGCTTGGTGGCGGGCCGGGGTTATTGCGTGGTTACAATCGTAATCCAAAGGCGTAGTCGGGGTCAGGCAGAAGGTCAGGGCAGGCGGCCAAGAGGTTATTGGTAAGAAAACAGGGCTAGGCGGTCAGGGCAGGCGGCATACAGGAAATGTCAGGGGGAAACGTAGAAAGCGGACTGGTACAATGGTAATCAATTTCGGACACTAATAGGACACTAAGCTCACTTTAACGCACACCAAAGATCTGGCACAGAGCGCTGGGGGCGTACCCTATATAGGACCGTGCCCGGCCTAAGCAAATTACCAGGCACTGCCCTTTAAATCTAGACCCCTGTCGGGCGCGCGGTAGGGGGGCGCGCAAAAGCGCCGAACGGCCGGGAGGAGGGGGGGAGCGGCTTTGCACCCGGGTCGGGCCAGGGGAAGGGGCCAGCTGGGGACGGGGACGGTCGCGGTTGCCCGGATGCCCGCGCCGGCCTCAGCAGGCAGGGAACGGCCGAAGGGGCAGCGGCGCCGGGCCCCCCATGAAAATTAAAAAATTACCCAATCAAATTTCAGAGAAAAATGGCTGACAGTCAATAGAGAAGCTGGTTTAAAAAGAAAACAAAAAGCAAAAACAGACATCAAACGTATGTGCAAAACCTATGTTATAACGTACACGTTTTGCTGTATGGTCAAACGTGATGAGAACCAAGCCCAAGTTTGTAAAAATACTGCATAAATTTGGTATCACTATAATTATATTTTCCCACAGATTAATAGTAACTGTGGAAACAAAACAAAAATATTGCAATTTTCACTCTGCAACTTCTATGGTGCCCTAATTCTAGATAACACTTGTGGGGTCATGATGCTTACTAAACCCATTTATGAGATAGTTTGGTGTCACTTTTTGGGGGGTTGCTATATCGGACTCCAAAACAATTTCAGCAACATCTGTGTTCCAAAAGCCATGCTATTTGGTGCTCCTTCCCTTCTGATCCCTGCCATGTTCCCAAACAGCAGACCACATTTGGGTATTTCCCTTAAAAACAGGAATAACAAATTTTGGGACGATTTCTCTCTTGCATTTCTTGCTAAAAAGAAAACATGAGAGCTAAAACTATGTATTATTGGAAAAAATTTAATTTTTGATATTCATGACCAAATTCTAATAAATTCTATAGAAAACCTGTCTCGTCAAAAAGCCGTAAAACCTAAATTAAAAGGGTGCTCCTTCATTTCGGGGGCCCTATTATGATCAGGTCGAACACTAAGCCCACATGTGAAATATATGCAAAAACTAAAGAATCAGAGGAATAAATCTTACATTGTGTTCTTCAGTTAATGTCTACTGTGTCACAGAAATAAATGGTGAAAAATTCTAAATCTCCCCCAAAAAATTAAAATTTACCCCCATCTCCCTTAATTGTTGTGAAACACCTAAAGGATTTACAAACAAACAAGTGCCGTTTTGAACACTTTGGGGGACATGTAACAAAAGTGGCGCCGCCTTAACTGTCATAAGTCGGTAAGTTAGTGTGCATTCTCATATTAGAAAAAGGGGCTCAAGATTTAGAAATGCCTCATTTGGAGGACACATTAAGCACCAAAAAAATGCCCATAGATGAATGCGGCGAGATTTTCTACCCCGCACTGTGAATTTGGTATGGATTGGTGTGACAGTTTTACGCCATATTTTGTTGTGACACATACGTATATGTGGCGTGTCTTACAAATCTTGCGCCACATACCTCATAGAATTGGCGTATACAAAAGTATCAGGTATGTCGCAGCATGCGCCAGATATTGGCATAGGACCGTTCATACATCTGTTGGGCAGGGCTACTACAGGTGTTTTTTTCGGCTCAAAGCACATCAGAAGACTGTGAGCTGTTTATGGGGTATCTAACAAAGAGATACCTCAAAGCTATTTGAGAAAAAAAAACGGATCTCAAAAAAATATCTGTTTTGGAAATTATTTAGAAAAGTTTAAAAATTACTTTTAAACCTATAAGGCTTCTAATGTTCTAAAAACTAAAAGGACATTAAACAAAATGATGCCGGTGTAGACATATGGTAAATGTTAATTACAATTTTTTTAATGTGGTTGAGTAGAAGCTTCAAATAAAAAAATGTAAAATTTTGAAATGTAAATTTTTTTTTAAATTTTTGCAAATGTCGGTGTTTTAAAAATAAATCGAATGCATCAACCTAAATTTACCACTAACAATAAAAAAACCTCTCAGAATCAGTTTGATAACTAAAAGCATTAAAAAGCAATTTCTGTATAAAGTGACATATCAGATCTGAAAAAATGAGCCTGCCTCCTTTAGGCCAAAATAGGCTGTGTCCTTAGATGCTTAAAGGGGTTTTGCCATGAAGTAAAATTGAGGGGTGGGAAGCTTGCAAATGAAATAAAAATTTTCCCATTATTATTCATACAAATTTCACCTTTTTTTGTTTTGGGTTCCTTTTTAGTGACCCATTGTTTACAGCCGTCTCCAGGGGAAACCCCCCAGGGGCTGAGGCTCCTCAGTAAGGGCCGCCAGACTCACCTTTTCCCCTCTCGGGCGTATGAGTTTTAAAAAAACCCCGGGCTGTCATTCTCCCCGTCTCTGTTTCCTTAGTAATGAGTCAACGTGCAAATAAATAAAAAAGAAACCTCAATGTGGTTTGTGCATTGTTTAAAAAGAAAAAAAAAACACGGTTTGGTTCCTGCGGATTTGAACCAAGGACCCCGTGCCTGGGGCAAAAACTTTTTTCCCCCTCATACCACATGTTTTTATATTCAGCCTTTTTTTGCTCAGAGAGGAAAGGCCCTGTGTCATCCTGCTGGGTCACATGATATGTAATTCAAACAAATATCACACCCCCCCTTCTGAGCAAACAGAGCTGAAGAGCTGGATGCAGGAGGGATGAAATGAGATCGTGGCAAAACACCTTTTAACCTTATCCAAAGGTCTGTTTTTTGTTTTCAGGGAATCCCTGATCCCCCTACCCTCGTGTAGCTGGATCTTAGTCATGAAATAACTTTCCACACCTTTTTCATTCATCAATATAAGGAATCTATTGTTGAGAAAAAGAGGTGGATCGACAGCATAAGAGTCAAACACAAGACCCATGGCCTGAACCTGGCCCACCTCTTCATTTTATGTGGCATGTGAAAGCTTAGACACAGTGAGCAGAGATGGACAAGATCTGGAGCAGAGTCCGGCCCCGGGCCGGGGGACGGGTTGGCAGGGTGGCAAAATGCCTTGGGGGGCCCACCTCTGCCTGCCCTTAGGGGCGCAGCAGGGCCCCCGAACTTCCCGGGTCCAGGCGCTACCGTGGGCTGGGCGCCGTTTGGGGCCCCTTTTGCTGATGTGGCCCCGGGAAAAAACATGCAGTGCGGGCTTTGTGGAGCGAGAGCGAGGTCCCTGCTTTTCCGGGGCAGTGTTCGGCCGGGTACGGGTCCGACACGCGGGGCCGCGGGTCTTCTAACGTGAGGACCCGCCGCGGCCCCCGGCCCAGGGGTGGGAGCGTCGCGATGAAGTGATGTCATCGCGACGCTGCCTCTCAGACGCACAGCCCATCATAGGCCGTGCGCCCGAGGAGCTGCCGGAGGAGCGCTCGGCTGGTAAAGAAGACGACAGAAGAGGAGCGCGTGGGCGGGAAGCAGGTAAGGTGAGTATTAATGTCGTTATTTTTACCTGTCTTAGTGCCCCTATATACCCCTGCCTGAGCCCCTATATGCCTGCCTGAGCCCCTATATCCCTCCTGAGCCCCTATATACCTGCCTGAGCCCCTAAAATGCCTGCCTGTGCCCTATATACCTGCCTGAGCCCCTATGCTCTTTATATCCTGCCTGAGCCCCTTTTATACCTCCCCCACTGGTGAGCCCCTCTCTCTATATACCTGCCTGAGCCCCTAGCTATATACCTGCCTGAGCCCCTATATACCTGCCTGAGCCCCTATAGCTATATACCTGCCTGTGTGCCCCTATATACCTGCCTGTGTGCCCCTATATACCTGCCTGAGCCCCTATAGCTATATACCTGCTTGTGTGCCCCTATATACCTGCCTGAGCCCCTATAGCTATATACCTGCCTCAGTGCCTCTATATCTATATACCTGCCTGAGAGTGCCCCTATATCTATATACCTGCCTGAGAGTGCCCCTTATTATTAAACCGCCTGGGGAGTGACCCTATATCTATAACCCCGCCTGACTGAGGAGACAATTTGTTACCTGCCTGATGAGGGATTTTCTATTGCCCGCCTAATTAAGGGGAATATATACCCGTCTAAGGAGGGGACTTAAATTTCTTAATTAAGGAGTACTGGAAATGTGAGGATTTTAAGATTTTTGTCCCAAAACCCAGGGAGAGTCGTGTCCGGAGCAAAACAGCATGAAAGGGGTGAACCCGGGTGGAGAAAAAAGGGAAAGGAATGACGTGTCAGAAAAGACGTCTCCTGTGAGTCACAAATGTAATTCAGTGTAAATCACTTTTTTGTTGCAGAGCCTAAAACAACTAGTATCTAACCCATTTGGTCATGTTGGCGGTGGTATATGTTTGTCAGAACCTGTGTTTCTGTGAAGTCCCAAGTGGTGGTCATGTTCGGGGTTCAGGGGCTGGGAGGATATATCTTAAGTAGTACTAGTTTTGGCTCTTGGTTTATATACGGAGTGCTGAGGAACATATTATTGGGAAAATTTTCTCCTGACTGGTGGGTTATTAGATGCCTGTTTAATTTTAAAGGGGCATTTTTACTGTCTAAAGGGGGGAGTTTTTAAAAGAAATTTTAAGGGAGATATGGAAATGTGAGGATTTTAGGATTATTGGTGTGCAAAATATCAGTGACAGGAGTGGTCCAGGAGGTCAGATGAAGGTGTGTGGGGGGATTTATTTTGGGAGCGTGGGGGGGGCGGTCCATTGGCTGTACTTGCCTAGGGCACCAAGATGCCTTGTCCCAGCCCTGGTACCGGCTCTTTACTTTCCCCAGAGAATAAAACCAATGCCTGGCAGAGGGATTGGCATCAGCACAAGGAGCAGGCTTTACCTTGGATTCAGAGCTCTGGCGCACACCTCCACACTCTTCTGTTCAGCAACTCACTGATGGTGGCATAGCTCTGACAGCCCTACCCAAGCAACGTAGCCACCCAACAATGCCCTGCATTGGCCCTTTGCGGGCAACCATAATACCAATGTGGTCCGAGTTTGAGACCCGTGATCTAGAGTATTCCTTGTATAGCATATAGTGCTCGAGCATTAGATGGGGGAATCAGACAAATTACACACACTTGGCCCTCTAAATAGATGAGAGCCAGGATGCAGATGTACTAAGAGGGACCAAAAACACATGGAAGATAGAGGAGAGTCCGCATTCATGGCACACAGTAATGAGGGGAAATGCCAGCGATGCAGCAGCTACATGACCAAGATGCTGAGCAGGACTGTTACACTTGTAATTTCTTAATAAAATCGGTATAGGGCTATGATACATTTACAAAGTCAGCTCTCAGGGACCAAAATGTATTTATACTGCTATCTAATGGCACATACAAAAACATTGCAAGACAAAAAACATTCAGCATAGAGTACGTTGTATCAGTTGTGCTTCTACTAGCTAGAAAGACAAGACACTTATCGGAGAAATGTAATACCATGTTTATCCTACAGGATACACTGCAAGAGAAATGTGCAGCTCCACGCAGTTTATCAGAGTGATAGTAATTGATTGCCAACGCTTCATTTACAGAAAAGAGCAACCACTTTGAAGGACGACTCCACTGGTGGGTAACAGAGCCAATACTTTATATATTGTCATCCCTTCAGATACAACACAGAGCAGGTTTCTTGTATCCAGTGAGCATCGTGGGAGCTCAGACTATAATTACGTAGATATGGCTCAGCTGTATGACCATATGCTGACACAATGCTGCTTGTTTTATGTCAAGAATAAAAGAAATAATAAATAAAATGAAAAGAATGAAGGAAGCGAAATGCGTTTCTCTTTTCTGTCCCCATGGTGCTATTATTTGCGCTTATCTTTATTTTAACAAATAGTGATTGATGCCAATGGTCGCCAGAAAATACAAGCGTTAACTAAATCGTAGGATGATTACGTCTTATCAGGTCAAGTACATCAGCAAAGCTCCAATTACTTTATCATGTATAGAAACAAAAAACATCTTTCTATAAGATACATCTGGTTGTATAATGAAAGGCAACAAAAGACAGCTGTTTACTACCTCTTGGTGACACCAGATCTCACAGTCCGTTCCGGCTAAGTGGCCTTAATAATTCACATTTGTAGCGTGGAAGAAATTAAATTTCACACCCCATCTGCTTACCCAGATCCTGCTCATTCCCAAATTATCTGTGCTATATATCTCAGTGAGCAGGAACCATAGGGACCTTGTATATGCTAATTTTGCTACATTTTATAGCTTCACCATGATCATGATTCTTCACACCTCTGTCTGGAAAGATTTAACACTAGTGGCCACATGTAAGAACCTGTTTAGGTCTAAAACTCACTTTTTTGCCCATAGGTTACTATGGGCAAAAGAGTGAGTTTTAGACCTAAACAATTTTCATACATGTGGCCCTAGGAATCTTAGTGGTTGTTCCAATACCATCATCTCTTCATATAGTCTTAGGGTACTTTCACATGGTGCGGTTTTGGTGCAGTTTTAACTGCTCTCCAATTAAACTGCCTTTATCTAAATTGTTTGAAAATGTGTTACAAATGAGTAATCAATTACTGTGTTTGAAGTCTTGCAAATTATAAACACAATAATTAAAGGAGTTTTGCCACCATGTAATGTTGACGTGGGAACCTCCAAAATGGGTATTTAAATCACTTTTCTAAATATATGTGATTACAAAAAGTGAAGACTCTGAGAGCTACAGCATTGCTCAGCCCCCATTAGTTACCTGAAAGCTTGCATTAGACACGACCAGGAGCTGACAGGCCGTGCTTGCATGAAACACTTCTTATCTGATGACAGGCAAAATGAATGAGCTTTTAAGGCACCGGGTAGAAAGTGCAGTCTATGAGGCTTTGTCTTGCTGTATTGAGAATCCACTGTTGTACTGTTTATTATTTCACTTAAGTTTTGAGACGCTCCCTTCTTCCTCACTCCTTACTCACCCCCTCCCTCTCAGCCCTGCAGCGTTCATGACGCAGCGCGATTTGTTGACATTCTCCCTGTGCTAAGGAGAGAGGTAAGAAACTTGTGTCCTGGCAAATCCCCTTTAAGTACTCACTTTCCAAACAGTTAAGATAATTGAAAGAAGCTTGCTGGTGATAAAGGCAGTTTAATTGCAATGCAATTAGGGTGCTTTCACACAGAGTGTTTTTTGGTGCATTTTTGTGCAGAAATGTACAGCATTAATTGCTGTGCCTTTCTGCACAAAAAAAACGCATCAAAATACGCACCAACTAGTGGAGCGTTTTTGTGCTTTACATCAAAAACCACAACAAAAAATGTTCCATGTGAAAGCACCCTTAAAAAGGCAACAAAACCATACAGTGTTAAAGCACCCTAATTGATTACTCAAATTCCAAATTGTTTAGATAACTGAAAGAAGCTTGTTGGTAATAAAGGCAGTTTAATTGCAGTGCAGTAAAAACTGCACCAAAACCGCAGTGTAATAGCACCCTTAGGCACAGTTCACACACTGTTTTTTGCTGTGTATTTTCCAGCAATATTTGTAAGCCAAAACCAGGGGTGAAGCCTACACAGAGAAAAGGTATAATGAAAAGACTTGTACTTCTTCTGCGTTTTGGATTAATTCCTAGTTTTGGTTTACAAATGCTGCTGCTAAATAGCCGTCAAAAAAATATAGGGCGACATGTCTGAAAATTGGAGGCGCCGCGGCAGGCTTTAGGCGCATTAAATCAGTGTAAAGTCCGATCCTCTCAAAAATTTGGCGTTAGTTATACCTTGCATAGGGGCATAATGTATCATTGGTAGTGTATGTAACGCGCCTAACGGGGTGCATTGCGTAACGGAGGCGAATAATGTATCATTACTAGCATATGCAATGCGCCTCCATAGGTGCATTGCGTTATGGAGGCGCACAGCGTATTATTGCTACTATATGTAATTGCTCTTTTTATGTGCATTACAAGGTGTCATGCCCAACGTATAATGCACCTAGTTTTGGTGTACGACAGTTCATTCACATTAAAAATAGAAAAAAAAAATGGCGCTTGTGTATTGGGACATGTCGCCCATAGTGTGAACTCTGCCTAAAAGGGTTTTCTCACCACAATGGTTAGCTTTTAACATGTAGGAAAAGGGAAATAAGGACTATTACTAAATACATTGCTTTATTCATTTGATTCCCTGCTCTCTCTTATCTTTCATTGCTCCAAGCTGCCATCAGTCACCCAGCATATACAGCATATGGGAAAGCTGAGTGATGCCCTATGCTCATTTAAATAAATATTTTTTTCTGTTTTTGTTTTTTTTTATTACTCCTTTACAGTATTATTTGGGCTACATCTGATTTGTTGGACTACGTTGGTCCAGCATTGCATTTATTTCTTTAGTAAAATGGTCATCAATGGAGGCTGGCGTTGGGGAGTGTTTATTTAAATACATTTTTTCTCTCTGTTGTTTGTGTGTGGTTATTTTACTATTGTATTCCAGTTTTAGTAATGTAATGACAGGCGCCTCTTCATTAATATCGCTGGGGCTTGGTGTCAGCCAGCAGTGTTTTTTGTCAGCGACACTAACCCACTGTACATCTGCCAGGTATTGCAGCACAGTCCAGTTGACAACAATGCGATGGAGTTGCAGAGAGCTGCAGTATCAGACACAGCCACTGCAAAATGTACACCGTTATGCATGAAGGGGCTACAGTCCTTTCAGTCAGCTGATTGGTAGGGTTGTTGGGAGTTGGTCAAAGGATAGGCCTTCGATATAAAAGTGATATGTTAAATATTGCTTTAAGTATTATAATATGTATGACCAGCTGAAGGGTTGTTGGAATCATGCTTTTGTGCTATCTTTTACATGATTTGTAAAATAAAGAGAACTGGGTGACCGAATTTTAACTTGAAATACCATAGTGATAGTTATGATTACACCATTTATACCAACTTTTGAGATTTTCTAAAATGTTGCTAATTCTTATCTTAATTTTATAGTTTGCTTCTTTTCTGATAGAAAAGAGTTTAATATTTGCAGATGGTCCAGAAGGGTGATTTCTTACTAAATTACGTATTAATTTATATGG
This sequence comes from Phyllomedusa bahiana, assembly GCA_025379985.1. Lineage (NCBI taxonomy): Eukaryota > Metazoa > Chordata > Amphibia > Anura > Hylidae > Phyllomedusa > Phyllomedusa bahiana. The sequence continues at coordinate 18,852 of JAODAL010011522.1, forward strand.
TAAGCCTCTGTTCAGTGTAAAATAGCGCAACATACAATTTGTTTGTTTTTCTGTAAGAAAGTGGAAAAGCCTGACAAACCAATAAAAGCCTATGTGATCCATGAAGATCCACTGGGATCTGTGAAATGTAAAGTGGGCCTGTAAAATCCTTCATGGCTCCCATAAAAACAAAAACCATGACACTAGTGTGAACGGAGTCAACTTATAGTATTGAGTATAAATACTTTTAATAAGCTCTACCATCCATCTCCAATGTTCCACATATTGGATTATACTGTAGCTATTAGATATTCCACAATAAATGAAATAATCAACAGCATTTCTACACATTATTGGTTTGACGTTTACAAGAGGGAAAGTTCATTGTTTTTTGGTCTGAGGGTTAGGGATTCAAGCCCTCCCCCTTCACACCCACATGTTCATGTTCTGCTCGAAAACCGAATGAACAAGTTTTTCTTTGTGCTGGTGGTGTCAAAAACCGCCCGGTGGAAAATCTGCACAGTGGGGACTGCTGCATGGATTTTCTATTGAAGTCTATGCTTGTTGGTATTCAGACAGTTTGTAAAACCGCAAACCGTCTGAAAAACCGACAAATAACCTGTGCCGTGGGGACAAGCCCTAATTGTGAGGAAGGAAAACAAGTTTACTTTGTGTATATTGTGACAAAGTGACTACAGGTAGTTGCCTGTCTTTGCCACTAAGTGAAGTCATCCTGGTAGAGACGTGCCACCAAGAGCCTGGGCTTGGTGGGGGAGCCAATTATCTGTCAGCAACACTAGGTTGCTGACAGCTGTATGTAGCATGGCTGGTATCCAGCCGTTATGGGTTGGCTTCCCCGGAACAGCTGCAGATGGGTGGGTGGCTGTTCCCGCGTCCCAGGTCTCCAGGTTCCATGTCGGGTTTTGGGCCAGTCTCGGGATGGCTAGAAAAAGCCTGTCTTTCCAGATGATCGGGGGGCGTGGTCTGATACCTGAGAGTGGAGCTGGAGAGAGGCTCTAGCCCCCGGAGGCTTAAGGGAAGCCTAAACGTGTACGGTGAGGATACCGTGTTTTGTGGGTCTGGATGGTAGGTCCAGACCACTGATAGGCAGGGGCTGTATTTGTATGTGAGTTAGTGGCTAGACGGCCTAGGGTTTTTGTTTGGTGCCTGTGTTTGTATTATATGTCTTCCTGTGCATGAATAAAACAGGCTGAAGCCAGAAAGAAGCCTGTGTCAGTGTGCCATTCCGCCTACAGAAGTGGTGATCCTGGAGTTAAAGTAACCCCCAGGACGGTCCAAGATGGCGTCCAAGCGCTAAGCGAGTGCTTACAATATATATATATATAATATATATATATATATAAAATATTTATATATATATATATATATTAATATATATATATATATATATATATATGTATAAAATATGTATATATATATATAAAAAAAAATATACATATATATAAAAATAATAATATATATTATATAATATATATATTTATATATATATATATATTATATATATATATAATACACACACACACACAACAAACAGTATCTCACAAAAGTTAGTACACCCCTCACAACAAATTTAACACACCTGCTCCCCATTCACATCTGAGACCTTGTAACACTAATTTGTCTGTTTCCACTTAGGGTATGTTCACACGGCATTTAATTTCGTGCGAGCGCCACAGTTTATAAACGTTTTGTACAATACGATCGTATTGTACGCGCGGGGAAATAAGTGACATGTCTGCCCCCCCGCATCACGAGAGTACGCGCCGATCAGCTCGACTCCCGAACACCCGGTGTATTTGCGGGGCGTACCGTACGTCCCGCAATTACGCCGTGTGAACATACCATTAGGGGTGTACTCAATTTTGTTGCTAGCGGTTTAGACATTGATGACTGTGTAGAGTTATTTTGAGGGCACCTCAAATTTACTCTGTTATACAAGTAATACACTGACTACTTTACATTGTATCAAAAGTGTCATATCTTCAGTGTTGTCCCATGAAAAGATATAATACCATAAATCAATAAATGTGAGGGGTGTACTCACTTTTGTGAGATACTGGGCCTAATGTATGAAATCTGTCTAGGTCTAAGACTTATTCTGTTGCCCATAGCAACCAATCAGAGCTCCCCTTTCATTTCATATAGTGCTCTGAAAAATGAAAGGGGAGCTGTGATTGGTTGCTGTGGGCAACAAAGAAAGTCCTAGACTTAGACAGGTTTCATACATGAGGCCCACTGTGTATACATATATATGTATATTAGGTCCACAATTGTAAAGAAGGAAAAAAAAGTTATCTTATATAGGTCATGAAATATCCAGTTATAAGTTGTGCATCAAAATGGCAGAAGGACTCTACCAAGGGCCATTTAACCCTCCATATAAGGTATAGGAATAAGGGTCACTGTACATATAAAGTACATTACTATGGTAGCAAGGAGTAACTTGGGTAAGATACATCAGAGAAAGTTAACTTCATATGACTGTGACTAACATTAAAAAGGAAAGGCGCCTAAAGGGAATCTTCTGACATGTCATAAAGACGTCAGATCACATTGGTGGAATACTTTGATTTTGCATGATTTTCCATTTGGTACAGCTCAGAAACTTCCAAAACTACAAATCTATTTCACAATATTCTAAGCAAATATTGTTTAGTAACTGAAATATTAGCGCAGTCCCAAAGAGGCCTAGTGCTGTAACCCTCTGTTCGACTGGTTTATCGGACATGTACACCTTGTTGTGTTGGGAGACTAGTTTAAAGATGCCCTTTCAGTCCTTCTGAGCCATTTTAGAAAATACTTTTATGACCTAAGAATTATCCTGCAGATGCACGAGAGGAGCAGCAAATCCGTACATCACACGCACGCTCGACTTGCAAAGTTCCTTGTATAAGCTGCAGTTGTGCCGCAGTAACTGCACACAATTTACTTCTAATTACTATGGAGCCATGGCAGTTTGATCCCTTTAGTACAGGTGATAAGCAGGAAATATTGGTGTGCAATTATTTCGGCATGACCAAAAAGCGGCCTAAGCCCTGGCAAGCTGCTTCAATAAAATGTCAGCAGACAATATACTAATAAAGTTTGCTGACACTTTGTAAAAAAAATTGTAAATTTATACCATACATGCCATCTTTTGAAAGTAAGAAAGCGTCAAAAATTTGCATGACCATGCCCATCTTAATTGTGAGCCCCCCCCCCCCGTTCAAAAAACCACACCCACTCCACCTACCTGCGTAATGGCTCTAGAAGAAAGATAAATTAGAGTTTTAGCAGCTTCCCTGGTCCTTTGGATGGTCTATTCAGCATCCAGGAGAGCTGGGAGATACCACCAAACTGTGCTACAATAGGTAGGTATCTCGGTGCCGATTTGAACCCTGTAGCCAGGTAGTAACAACCTGTAGGCAGGTAGTATCCTCCTGTAGCCAGGTTAATGCCCCCTTCTAGCCAGGTAGCTGTCCTCAATAGCCAGATAGTGCCCCTTACAGCCAGGCAGTGCCCCCAATAGCCAGGTAGTTACCACAATAGCCAGGTAGTGCCCACATTACCCAGGTAGTGTTCCCAATAGTCAGGTAGTGCCCCCAATAGCCAGGTAGTGCCCCCAATAGCCAGGTAGATGCTCCTTACAGCCAGATAGTGCCCCTTACAGCCAGGTAAATGCCCCCATTAGCCAGGTAAATGCCCCCATTAGCCAGGTAGATGCCCTCATTAGCCAGGTAGATGGCAATTGTCCGCCACATGGTATAGGCACACTGTGCTAGATTATTTTTAATATGTGCTTAATGTGCCAGATTAGTCTGCTGTGTTGCTTGTTGCTTCATTCATACAAATGATGTGATAGACAAATGATTGGTCAGATTTTAGCCAAATATAATTTTATGAGCATGACTGGCCTTGAAGGAGTTGTCTCACTATATCGATGTATCTTACCTCAGTCCTGTTTTCTTGGTTTCATTTTGAATTCAGGGGAATGCTTACTGTCTTCTACTAGGCTGAAGTAGAAGCCAGGTCTGTATCTATAGCAACCAGTGCTGGCAGCAGGAGAGATCAAACAGGTCTGTAGCTATAGTGACCTGAGGAGCTGATACAGCCCATACAACAGGGGGATATCTCAGAATAGGTAGGATACTGTTAATGGACACATATTGCAAAGTAACTTGTTTTTGTAAGATCTTTAACATAAAAAGCAATCATTGTAGTGAAACAACCCCTTTAATAGAGTGAGTGAGCAATTTAAATTCATAACTTGATGATAAACTTACTGTATTATATCATAAATGAAACTGGGAAATTAATAAGTAGCTAGAAAGGAATATAACATAACAGCTATCTGGACAAAAACAATCCAGGAAAAATTATTTTAAGGGAAATTCTTGCCAAATTCATGAATATTCAGTCGATTATAAATAAATACAATATACAGCAAGCTAGACAAAAATGCATAACATACAATAAAGTGTCTCAACAGCTGAACTACACATGTCATATATCTAAATTTTTCCAAAGCATTTCATAATGTGGCACATAAAAGGTTGTTAAGTAAAATGAAATGGTTGACGGGGGAAAAGTTGAGGTGGGAAAGTAACTGGCTCAGTGATAGAAAACAAAGGGTGGAAAATTTAATGGATATACTCGACTGGATCCTGTAATAGGGGGGACCACAGGGCTCAGTTTTGGGCCATAATCTCTTTAATTTTTTTCATTAATATTTTTCACATGGATTGCACTTAGAAATCGATTTTTGCAATGATACAAGCTCTGTAAATAATCAACACAATAGAGGATAATTGTTATTACAAAGGATTGGATAATTGGGAGGCTTGGGCAGAGAAATGGCAGATGAGGTTTAACACGGATAAATGCAAGGTTCTGCACATGGGGAGGAAAAATCCATTCCATGATTACTTGTTAAACAGAAAAACGCTGGAAGTAGTGAAACCGCCATATTGGAACAATCTAATGCACTGTCTATACAATGCATTAGACTGTATACATGAAGCACTCTAGGAGGACTTAATATTTATGTACAATTTTTTTTTTTAAAAAGTGTAAAAAAAATTATTAATAGTTGAAATCACCCCTTTTTCCATTTTACAAATTAAAAAATAAAATAATAATAAAGTTACACAAAATTGGTATCACTACACCTGTAAAAGTCCGAGCTATTAAAATATAATATAATTTATCCTGTATGCTGAGCACTATAGAAGAAAAAAATAACAAATGCCAAAATTGTGTTTTCTTTTGGTCATTTCATGTGCCCTTAAAATTGGAATAAAAGTGATCAAAAAAGTCCCATGTATTCCAAACTAGTACCAGTAAAAAGAAAACTTCAGCCCGCAAAAAAATTCCCCCTCACTCAAACCCATAAGTGTTAGTACAAAAAAGTTATTATTCGCAGAAAATGGCACCGCCGTGCAAATTGCAAAAATAGAAATTGCTTGGATTTTTAGTGGTACTAAAACAAAACCCTACATGTCTGGTGTTGCCGGAATTGTATCAACCTGAAGGATACACAGAAAACATAAATTATACCACAGAGTGAACACCCTTAAAAAAATCCCTGCAAATATGGTGCAAGTGTGTTTTTTTCACATTTTGTTTCACTTGGAATTTTTTGGCGGTTTCCCAGTATCGGAAACAGTGAATGACATCATTAGAAAGTACATCTTGTCCTGCAAAATAAAAGCCCTCATTTGTCTAGGTAGGTAGAAAAATAAAAAAAGTTAATGCTCTTAGAAGGCGAGGAGGAAAAAAAAAAACATGTCATCCCAAAAAAAACGCAAGTTCTTAAGGGGCTAAAATTGGCATAGATGCACATGATGAGAACATTATTCTCCCATTATACAAGTCACTGGACAGACCACACATGGAGTATTGTGTACAGTTTTGGGCACCAGTTCACAGGAAAGACATTGTAGAGCTTGAACAGGTACAAAGGCGGGCAACAAAAATAATAAAAGGACTGAGTGGACTACAGTACACAGAAAGATTAGCAAGATTAGGGTTATTTAGTTTAGAGAAAAGACGGCTTCGGGGGGACATAATAAATATGTTTAACTATCTTAAAGGTCAATATAGAGATCTCTGCCAAGATCTATTTATACCCAGGACTGTATCCAGAACAAGGGGGCATCCTCTATATCCTGAGGAAAGAAAGTTTCTACATAAACATAGAAAGGGATTCTTCACTGTAAGAGCAGTGAGACTGTTGAACTCTCTGCCAGAGGAACTTGTCATGGTGAATTCACTAATAGAATTCAAAAAGGGTCTGGTACATTTCTAGATGTAATATTAAAAGTTATAGTAACTAGGATTCTAGATAAGGATCGTTTATCCAGGGATTTATTCTGATTGCCAGACTGGAGTTGGGAAGGAATTCTTTTCCCTAAAATGAGGACAATTGGCTTCTGCCTCATGGGGGGTTTTGCCTTCCTCTGGATCAACACTTTAGCACAATCGGCTGAAAAATAAAACAGCTGTGCCCCTAGTAATAGGGAGCTCCAGTCTAATGCTGTAATCAGGGCATATGCACACAGATGTTTTCTAGCACCAATAGCCATGTTGCTATAGGGCAGCGGCTACTTAATGCAGGATATAGCTAAAAGATCATCACACAGTGCTAAATATACTCTAAGCAATGGTCAGAGAGCTGAAAAAACTGCTTGGAGAAACATTCTAGGCAAACAAGGATGGCAAAAGATAAAATGATGTGAAATAAAGAAAATATCACTAGGAAGGGTGGCATCATATTAAATGAATATCTGGGAATACGAGATAATAATAATAATCTTTATTTATATAGCGCCAACATATTCCGCAGCTCTTTACAATATAGAGGGTATGATTACAGACAAAAGACAGACATTACACAGTGAGAGCTACTTACAGATAAGACACAAGGTGTGAGGGCCCTGCTCGCAAGAGCTTACAATCTATAAGGGTGCCTGGGGGAGACAAAGGGGGAGAAGTGCTAAGTTTACAATGGTCCAGCCATGGTTCATAAACATGGGCTGGTTTACAAAAAAAAAAAAATTGGGTGAACCTGCCACCATGGCAGTACAACTATATACTGATAAGTGCCTATGAGTGCCCTAGTGTAGGGAGTGACAGAAATGTGTGTGATAAAAGGTGTGGGTTAGTAATTAGGGGTTTTGGTAGGCCTGCCTGAGAAAATGATTTTCAGGACACTCTTAAAACTGCGTAGGCTGGGGTTGTGCCTGATGGTATGTGGTAGCATGTTCCAGAGAACGGGTGCAGCACGTGCAAAATCTTGAAGACGGGCATGGGAGGTTCGGATGATTGAGGTCTGTAGTTTGATGTCCGTAGCAGAGCAGAGAGAGCGGGCAGGGTGGTAGACAGAGATGAGGGAGGAGATGTAGGGGGGTGCAGCGCTGTGGAGAGCTTTATGGGTGAAGAGACAGAGGAATACATGTTTTTTTTTTTTTATTTAACACAGTCCTTGCCACTAGTAAGGTTTCTGGAAATCTTGAAAAACCCGTTGAAGTGGCCATGTGCATTGCGCATAAAACACCCATGACTATTGGTTCAGCGTGTGTCCTTCTTTGGACCACTTTTGGTCTGTATAAATCACTGCACTGCATACTAGAAACATCCCACAAGACCTGCAGTTTTTGAGATGCTATTGTCCAGTTGTTTAGTCATTACAATTTTGCTCTTCAAGACCCGTTTACTTGCTACATAATATATTCCATACCTTGACAGGAGCCATTATAAAGAGACCATTAATGTTATTTACTTTGCCTGTCAAAGGGGTTTTTCGGATATTTTTAAAATAATTTTAACTGGTAACATCAAGCAAATGCGCATAACAACTGCGAGAGTTCAGTGGCTGCAGCATCAACAGCTGACCTCATTGTAAGATGCTGCCACTGTGGTGCATTTTAAGGAATCTATACTCCTCGCATCACTCACTGCCAATCCTTTATTACCGTGGGAGGTAAACAGCCTCTTTACCTCTTCCTAATTAAAATAATCATGCTTACTTATGGAGTCAATGGAAAGAATCACAATCTTAATGGGGTTTTATCGTTTGAACCGTTCGTGCTCTATGAGATTGAATTTAAAATCCAGAGGCGAGTCTCTCCTCTCAAGGCTGTCTCTCCTGCCAGGAGGCGTGTCTCCCCTCACTGAAGACCTGTGACATCATCATTCTGTGTGAGGCCGGGATAGCCAAGCCCCCGCTAGCTCAACCAATCAGCTCTTTTCTGCATTTTTTACTGTATTTTGAACTATCCCGCCTTTTCATTTGATTGGTCAATACTACTCCATAGGTTATAATGGGTCACTGTCGCTCCTATTCTGATTGGTTGGTTTCTGCCGACCAATGAGAAGAGCTTACAGAATTTTAATTACTGTATTTCCCGGCAGTTTTCAATATCCCAATTACTGATGTTGCGCCGGTCCCAGCGACAAACGCGTTGTTAGCGATTTTATTTCTGTATGTTAATAGAAGGTTTTAGCTCTTTTACAGAGAATGTTTTACACCTAATAAAAACGATTTATTTACTAATACTCCACGCCGCACGGAGCTGAGATTTCAGTGCCCCCATCTCTCCATAGACTACAATGGGACAAAGTAGCTCGCGCTCTGATTGGCCGGGATAGCCAAGCCCCCGCTAGTTCAACCAATCAGCTCTTTTCTGCATTTTTTACTGTATTTTGAACTGTCCCGCCTTTTCATTTGATTGGTCAACACTACTCCATAGGTTATAATGGTTCACTCTCACTCCTATTCTGATTGGCTGGTTTATGCCGATCAGTGAGAAGCGCTTACAGAATTTGAATTACTGTATTTCCCTTCAATTTCCAATATCCCAATTCCTGATGTTGCGCCGGTATTGTTTTTTTTGTTAGTGATGTTATTTATGAATTTTTTTAGAAGGTTTGAGCTCTTTTTCAGATAATGTTTTACACCTAATAAAAACGATTTTTTGAAACATACTCCATGCCTCACGGAGCTGAGATTTATTTCTTTTGTGATCTTATATATTTTTCCTCTAAGCTTAAATGATCCACTTTTACAATACATTTAATCGTTTTTAGACAAGTTTGATATTTATCTTTATTAATCAAATAATTTTATAGACAACTCATTTTTAGTATTGTACTGTTGTAACAGTCGACCTAGAGCACATTTTGCCCCATTACGTTCTAGCTTCACTTCGCCTCCTCCAGCTCAGGCAGACCACATTGAACTAGGTCTGCCTGTCGGAGCTGCAATGTGCCGCACTTTGCCGACCCGCGATCGAGCATGCATCGGAGTATTCGAATGTGGTGCGTCCTGCGCCAGAACGCCCACACCGCAGCCATTGCACGCCCCTTCATGTTAGGCGCATCCGAAAGTGGCGAAGGTTGCGCATAACACCGCATTACTGCGTCCGACAGTGGATTCGGACCGGTGAGGCGCAGTTTCTGCCAGAAATCGGGCGCACATCCTGATCATACATGTCACCCAGAGTGTGCAGGCAGCCAATCACAGCACAGGGGGGGTTTCCAAGGCATTTTGTAATGGATAAGCGGTTAAAGCGGGTGATGGATGCACTGGACCACAGCCGGGCTTGCTCCGAGGGGGCGTGACTAAGTGGCCGTCGGGCATCTTCACAGAGCCTTTGATGGTAAGGATGGCTTACCCCAACAGACGCCAGGCGCGACCTCAGAGCAGTCCCCAGCAGTGGCAGCTGACCAGATGGGTTAGAAGTGCCAAAGGTAGGCACCAACAGAATAGGAACAAAGATAAAGCAGACTAGGTAAAGATATGTGCAGGTACAAACAGACAAAGACAGGACAAAACGGATGCCAACCAGGTGGCTTAAACGTAAGGCAAAGGAACAATACATAGACAGACTGGAAACAACACCAAGAACATAAGCAGAGACTAAAGCTAAACTCAGGCAAGGAACCAAGGCACAACCAGGGCAAGAACACAGGCAGAAAACAAGGCAAGAAACTAAGAAAAAGACACAAGGAGTCCAACATAGAGACTAACCAAATATAGAGAATACCATAAGGACACAAACAAGACAACGTGTGCACACCGGACAGCTAACAAACAAGATAAGAAAACTCACAGCAAACAGCACAACATGAGACACTACCAACACAACATGCAACAACATGGATCAGGCAGGGAGTGTAGGGAGAAGCAGGCTTATAACCACACAGGTGGAAGGGGATTGGTAGAGGAAGCCCAACCCTGCTGCACACTGTGGGAATAAATGAGTGGAAGATGTGGCCACCGCCCTCTTTAGAGCAACAAGGAGTCAGGGCAGCAGCCAAGATGGAGGAGCAGCATGGCCAGCACAGGAAAAGCCGCACAGCGACCGCAGGTGGGCAAGCAGCAGCGCCAGGAACACACACGGTGACAGCAGAGGCCGCAGCGAAGGACAGGAATGCGGCACGGACCGTGACACGTTTCCTGTCTGGGAGGGATGTCCCAATAGGCTGAATGAAATGTCAGTCAGCCAATCACAGTGCAGGGGGCTTGTCCATGGGCTGGATCGATCAGGGTGTATCCCAACTAGCCAATCACAGAAAAGTGGCATGTCCTGACTAGCAGCAGCAGAAATAGAAAACAGATTCACAGATTAGCTCATATCTGCTAAACCAAGTGACTGAGGTAATGCAACCCAATTACAAAAGTGCTTATTTTTACTGTCCTCATAATCTGAGATATGATCTTTGTAACGATACAACCCCTTTAAGTGTATGGTCATCGTAATACAAGGCCATAAGACACCTGCAATGGAAGACAGAGTAAGAATTGTAATAAGAAAATCTCCATCTGGGTTTTAGTATTCAAGTAAAATCTGCAAGTGCAGGATAAACTTTCAAAATATTTCCCCGGCAGCAATAAGTTTCATTTGTTTGAAGCTGTGGAGAAAAAATAAAAGTTTGAATGGTCCTAAAGGTGAAATGAGATGAAAGAAATCTAATTAAACAGTCTGTTTATTATGTGTCCATACACAATATATTTATGACTGCACATCTCTCCAGCAGAAACAATACTACTTCTATGTACAGAGGGTTAAATCTTGTCAAATGAAAAAGGTCTCTCGGCTGTGAGTGGATTACAATGCATTCTTTTGGTTTCAGGTCAAATCTGCTCTTTTAGCCGGTTCAAACTGACATTTTATACCCACAGCCCTTACCAGAACATGCCTTATAAAACATTTCATGAATTTTATAGGTCACTGTCAAAACATCTCTGGAAGATGGAGTTGCAAAAAGTAATAAAAGGAACATGAGTATAAATCTGCAGCACTGGAGAAAAGACAGATGTCTGCCCTGGGATCGGTAATGTTATCATAAACCTGCAATTATATGTCAGCTTTTTACCTTCACAATTCACAACAGCATTAACAGGTCCCTTTTAACAGTATTAGTTTTCTAATGACACAATTGATTTTGATTAAATTGATGAAAACATTGACTTGTCGCATAGCTCTGTGTTCTCTTCATCGACCTGGTCATGGTTTCAAACAGACCTTTCATTTGGTTTTCTCCTTATTAATCCAAAAAATAAACCAACCCTGTCTATATGATCTTCTTCTGCTCATCTTTTTGGACCTTTTACTCTGAGAGCCAATGTAATGTAATACAACATTTTCTCCTGCAGCAGTTGTTACAGTAGGTGCTTTAGCTGGTGGACGGGCTGTGATCAGGTGGTCTACATCTAGAGAAGGGGTAAACATGAGAGAACCCCTTTAAGTCAGCCGTACATGGTGCAATATTCCAGAAGAATCTATGACTGTGTATTCAGGTATTGATATCAATCTAATATTTTTTAATTGATTTAAAGGGATTGTCCACTCCTATCTGCTGGTCCAGTAGGAGTTAACATAGAAAAAGAAAGTTAAAGCAGCTGTCCAGTTCGTCAAACTTATGGTTAATTGGAGACAGCATTGTGAAAAATAGACGTAATACTTCCCACCCCACCACTCCTCCCCGCGCTCTGAAGCCTCTCAGGACTGTGAGGCATGCCAACAAACAAGAACGTCTCACCCTCCATTCACCACTATGAAGCATGAACTTATCTAGTGAGTTGGGGTAAGTAGGGAAGGGGAACAGATCATGGGAGGCTTCAGAGGGGCAGGGACATTGGACCAGGTTTTGAGTATCACAATTTTTTTCCCATTCTGGCCCCATTTAACCATAAATTCAATGAACTGGACAATCCCTTTAATTCACCTTCATAAATCACTCTTTTCCAGACCTAAAGCTGCACATGGTGGCCAGTGATGTCATGTTCATCAGTGACGTGATGCTGCGGCCAATCACAAGCCTCAGCAGTCATATGTTGTTCCTATACGAACAGATCGCTGAGGCCTGTGATTGGCTGTTGTGTCACATAACTGATGAACGTGATGTCATCAGAGGCACTGGAGCAGAGCAGATTTCAGAGATGAGTTAACTTCTTTTTTCGATTTTAACTCCCCCTTGACCAGCAGACAGTTTTTCTTATAAGAACAGACAACCCTTTTAAATAAATAGGTCAAATTAGTTACGTGAATTTGTTAATCAGGTTCATCCATATACTTAAATAAAATTTAATTCCATTTGGCACATTAACAATAAGAGAGATAGGTAATTCACCCTTTTGCAATTTCCCGCCCCTAACTCAGATTGTGATGAGCAAGGAAAATGAAGTATTTTGGGGACCAAACTATAGCGTTTGAAACAGAAAAAGGCCGTCGCCTAAAGGCGCACTTCGGGTAACAAACCCCCAAACACAACTAACAGTTTTTTTTCTATAACCTTAATTTTTAGTCAGTGTCATTCACATTTAATGCTGGTATGTTTTATTGGCATATTGTTTAATTTGTCACATTTTACAATCCTCATTTGACCATTCAATGAGATACTTTTGCTTCATGCTGAAAAATCTTTTTGCAGGTGTCAAATATTTGCCATATCTTCATGTGCTGAAAAATGATCTCGGTGCATACAACAACGTGTCTAAATCGTTTTAATGACCTCAGATATGACAAATTAATGTATTTTTATCATAGATTTAAGTTTTTATTAACATCATAGTCAACTATGCTTTTAAAAAAAATGCATCCAACAAAAAACAGTTGGATTTTATTTTTACAATGGGACTCAATGTGCAATGTTTGCAATACGTAAGGGATACAGTTTCGTACATTCAGTCTATAGGTTCAGTAGATTTTTCTTGTACATATGCCGTACATTTACACAGTGTGAATCAAGGCTTAGGGTATGTTCACACGGCGCATTTGCGGAGTGTACTTCGGCACACCCTGCAAATATGGAAAAATCATAGCTTTCATTAAGTACTAAGATTTTAAAGCGGATTCCCCGGCGCGCAGTAGACGCCAGGAGAAAGAAGTGACGGTGAATGTCAGTGGGAATGCTTCAGAAGTACGGGCTGGCCAGCCCGTACTTCTGAAGCAGCAGGTGTATAGCGGCGCACACAGTAAGTAGTAAGCGCTGTTATACACCTTGAAGGCGCCATCTGAACATACTCTAATTTGTACTAGATAAATGCTGAATTTGGAGGCTTCCCTATATATTGCAATTAGCCACAGTCAGAAATGCAAACAAGCAATGGGCATTTTTCTTTATGGGCTAAAAGTTTTACTTCCACTGACATGAACCAAAAGTCTGTATAACGAGAAATGAAAAGCAGGACTACAAACGTATGCAGAACAACAAACTAAATACTTAAGCTATTACAATTCTCTTTTTCTGTTTCTGACTTGCTGTGTGTACACAGATGACGCTTACATTGTGATCAGGTGTATCTCTTCTTACCGACATCTAAAAACCAGTGATGAGTCATAAAGAAACCAAAAGGAAAATTGCTGGCTACAGAGCGTGGAAAATAAGATGTTTACACAAAGGTGGGTTCTAACACTTTTTATTACCTTTTAATACTTGTATATAAGACATTTTTAAGACATTTTTGTGGCGAGTTCTTAATCATCCATGGAAAGTGTTTGGTCTGGTTCATAATATGTTTATGGCTTATGTAAAACGCATACATTTTGATACCAAAAAACAGAATTGGAACGTATAGCTTGATGTATCCATAGACTATAACAGGTTAAAAGTAATGTCAAAGGAACATACTTTTGACTATATTTCACTCTTTTGCATCCATATAATTTTTTTTTCAGGTTTAGAAAATCGTAGTATCATCTATTCTGTCCTCAAAAAAGTACATCTATGATACTGTTTGCATTTGTATTGACCCAAGAGTGACTATGAAAACGAATGGTAAACTTTTTGCACGTCAAATGTATACTTTTTAAACATATTCCATTTTTTTTTGTATGCACTTTCACAAATTTCACTAAGGCTCGGACTAGCCCAGGGGGGAAATGGAAAACCCCCGGGGGGCCCCCTGACAGGGAAACCCGGATTTTGTTTTTTTAACTTACACACATCCTCAGAAGAGGCAAAAAACTTTAGAAAAGAGGAAAAAAGCAAGAACAAGTATGAAGGCAGTAAGTCTTTACATGCGTGGGTGGGCTCCCTAAAATAAACTCCACTGGTGGGCCCAAAATCGGATCAACTGGTGCTCCCCTAGAATCAACACCACCAGTGGGCCCTAAGCGCCTGAGTCCGACACTGATCACAAGATGATAGAACATCCTTTTAACAAAATGGTATACTTTTTAGTTAAAAAACAGATACAAACATAGGCTAGCATACCCCTATATGTTTGGCATATATGTTAAAAAACAATAGACATACACAATAAAAAATATACCTTTTGATACATATTTTTTTTGCATATGTTTTAAAAAAAAAATGTACCACTATACTATATGCTAAAAATATAGTGTGAATCTAGCCTTACTGTATTTTTCCAGTATCTTTCTAGATAATCGTATTTATTGCTAAAAACAGGAAATAAAAAGGGACCAAATAAGGTAAAAGATAAACCTTTAAAGAGGACAAGTCTGATGAAGCACAAGAATAGCACTTACCAATTCTCACACATCCCTATTTATTCCACTTGTTCGGGTTTGTGACAAACACACTGAAACTTAAGCCTCAGAGGATGTATCTTTGCATTTGTTCAGGAGAAGAGCTTGGTGGCCCAACCTCAAGGTCTGCTGGTCCCTGCTGTGAGGTCTACCAGTAGATAATGATCTGCTTCCTGGCCACCAATTATAATCTAAGACTATATAAAAAGAGCAATCCCCCACCCCCACAAGATGAAGGCGTAATACTGCTGTTGACTTTTCTTTCCCGGCTCTTTTTTTCCCACAGCATTCTGGTTTCCAACAAAGTTAGTAAATGACAGGAAGTTTAAAGGTGACAACAACCACAAGCAGCAATTACAGCTCCTCATTTCTAATTACACAACATGTTTTGGAACATTACACATATTGCAATCACTTTTCAGTGAATGCAGATATCTTTACTTAAAAGCTGGAGAGCAGACCTCACTTCCCTTTCTCTTACCATATTTCTAGCACTGTCATAAGAAAGAAAATCACAGACAAATGAGACATTATTTAATCAGAAACACAGACACAAGGCCATACTTACAGCTCAATGGCGGAACAATAGACTAGGAGGAGGCAATATGAGCCCCAGTGCTACATGGAAAAATATAACATGTGCAGCTCACTGATGAACAATTGCTCACATCCGAACACAAGGGCATCTGTCTAGAAAAAACGCACATTGGTAAGCCCCATTTCCCCACCAGATCAGAAAAGCCAAAATTTTTATACAAAGGAACCACAAATGAAAAAATACTCATAAACAACCACCACTCACCTATTACCCAAAAGGGCGATTGCGGTTTTAAACGATATAGATAAGGTTTTAAAAAGGTCCCAAATAGAACATGACATGGGGTGCCCCCATGCTGGTTAAAACCTGTTATAACGCCCTACTATTCGACGGCGGATTTCCCAGCATATTTCAAGTGTCCAACCAAAATGCTGCCCCCCTTTTGCTCCTCAGTACACGGGGAAAAAATTACAACTGGAAAATATAAATATGAGGTATTAGTTGGTATTTTGGCCAAAATCGCAGGCTCACAACCCACATCAAGGGTCCCCACTGTCTTGCGAGTTCCTACACTAGTCCTGCTATTTTCCAAGAGAAAATCACAGAAAAATAAGACGTTATGGGCAACATGCATGAAATCTGGCGTACTGCAAGAATGTCCAGATTTATAAACCCGCTCTACAGCGGTCATAAATCAACGCTTTTCTAGCACTAGGGCAATTTTTTCGGCTCGGGTATATCATTTTGAAAGTGTTTATTGTTCCAGCTTAGGCACCTAAAATGCGTAGGAAGCTAAAAAGTACTTCCTAGGTTTTCTAGTACTCCCCCTCTCCCACTCCCCCCCCAGATCGGGCGCATTGCAAAGCTCCTGAGATTTAAACATGTATGAATGTGGCTGCTTTTGATATCTGGCTGAAAAAACGCCAGATATCAGCTGCAGCCCCATTCATACATGTCACCCTATTTGCTTAAAAACACAGACACAAGCCTTATCTATATGCAATTGTAATACTAGAAATCCCCCCCCCATACTATAGGCAGTGGGGGGTTTTGTTTATGGCCGGGTTCAAGGGCTTACCCCGACGATTTGGACGCAACCCGGGCTCACAAACCCGCCGTGAATATGGGGGGGGAGGGGGGCGGGGCCGAGCCTGCGGGGCGCCGCTCCCCGGCCCCATAGACTTCATTTTTCACGGCGCGTATTGCACCGGGTTTAATGTCAGTCACTTTTTCCCCCACCCGGGCGGATTCGCCGAGCGGGGGGAGCGACGGAACCACTTCCTATAATAAACAGGGACGGTTTGGGGCGCCGACTGAAAGCGCAAACCCGGCACACAGAAGGGCGCCAATCCGCGGCAAATAACCCGTTGAACGAGGCCTTACAGTATTTTTGCTTTTTGTGCAACTCCTCTGCAGGCCGGGACAAAGCTTTTTGGTCCCCAGGCAATAGGGCCAATCCCCCCCACCGCCCTCTTCCCCCCCGAAAAATTTAATCCCAGCCCCAACCTAACCACAGCCTGCGTCCTCCCCACTAGGGTGGAATGAGAATAAAAAACCAATTCAACACACAAAAGGGAGCATAGCCCCTTTCCCCTCACTATAACCCCCCCCCTCTCACTAAACCCCCTCCCCCCTAAGCTCCTTCCTCCCTATAGCCCCTTCCTCCACATACCCCCCCCTCATATAAACCCCCCCCCCTCTCACTATACCCCCCCTCATCTCACTATGGCCCCCACCTCCTTCTCACTATGGCTCCTTCCTCTAATTATTGCCCCCCCTTTCTCACTATGCCCCCCCCCCCGCACAAAAACCTCCCCCCAGAAACCCCCCCCACAAACCCCCCCTCAACCCCAAACCCCCCTTTTGCCCAAACCCCCCTCACTAAACCCCCCTTTTTTTACTATGGCCCCCCTTTTCCCCTATAACCCCCACTTCCACAAAGGCCCCCCTTCCCATAAGCCCCCTTTTTCCTATAACCCCCCCCCTTTCTACAATTTTCTCACTTAAAACCCCCCCTCTCTCACTATGGCCCCCCCCCTCATTAAACCCCCACTCTCTCCTATGACCCCCACTTTTTCACTAAAAACCCCCCCCACTATAACCCCCCCACTTTCCATTAAACCCCCACTTTTTTCGCAAAAGCTCCCCTTCTCACTATAACCCCCACTCTCTCACTATAGCCCACATTTCTCCTAACCCTCCTTTCCACATAAACCCCCCCTATCTCACTATGGGCCCCCGCCTCCACTAAACCCCCACTCCTCACTATGGCCCCCCCCTCCTCTCACTTAACCCCCCCTATCTCACTATGGCCCCCCTTCTCTCACTATAACCCCCACTCTCTCACTATGTCCCCCCTCCTCTCAATATGGCCCCCACTCTCTCACTATGGCCCCCCTCCTGTGGGATAGTGGGACAGCCTCCTTGTGTTTTCTAAGTAAATCCCATGCATGACTTGTAAAATTTTCTTTGTATTCTCTGTTTGCAACAAGATCCGCTAAAGTCCAGTTTCCAGTATATGCAAAAAGGGGCAGGGATAAACTGGGACATGTAGCAGCCATTTTTGAGAAGCTGCTGTGGTTCGAGGAGAACCGACAGAGACGTTGGGTAAAGGACCGGATTCACACGTTCCAGGGACAGAGGAACCCGACTGTCTATCAACCCTCGCAGGGGAAGAGAAAACCCGACAAGAAGGACAAGCGCCAAATAGAGAGGACTGTCGCAGCCGGTCATCCACAAGGATCGCACCCGAAACGAAATTCCGCCACTTTAAGGGCCCTACGGATCGTGCACGCCAAAGAGCCGACTGGGGGAAAAGGCCAATTATTTTTTTTAGTTTACGCTCATTACAGGGCCAAAGGAGGGTTTTTTTAAATACACCTCCTGTTCAGGGCTTGGAGAGTTTTCTAGGGGACCCCTTAGTACTTGAACCGGTTTTACTTGAGGGAAAGTTTTTTCAAGTGTTTGGGGGGAAGGGGTAAAATTTTAAGCTGTGTAACCGTGCTCACCACGAGCCCCCCGCAACTGCCACCATCACAATTGTTCCCTTGGTGATTTCGTATTAAGAAGGGAAGGGGTTACGGCCTTTCCGAACCCCACGGTTTGGAAAAGTTACCGGGCATCCCCGAGATACACTTCTGGCGGGGCGCTGTGCAGCACAGGGGCCCCGGGTACTATTTTGAAATTTTGTTTGGGGATCTGTTCACCAACTTGTTCCGAAAAAAAACATAAAAAAAAAACCGTTGTTGACTTGGGGTTGGGGTCGTGGGTTTTTTGTCCGTTCTTCGCTGTATTCCCGGGAAAAACCCGCCCCCGGGACCGTCATACAACTTGGGGATCGTTGCAGGGTACAGCGATCTCATGGACGGAGCTGCGGCGGAGATCTTCCCCCGCGTCAATGGGGCCGGCCCAGACCAAGCCAGGGGGCCCGTACAGTACCCGCCCCAATGATTATTCCCTTTTGGCCACTATTGCAATCCCCCCCAAATTTTACGGGAAAAAAATGACACGCAGGGGCTACAAAGGGGCATAGTGCAGTTTAAAAAATGTAACTTAGCCCGGAACTGGGGGGAAGAAAAGCCCTGGGGGGCCTTGGGGGGGGCGTTTGGCGGAAGTAATGGTGCGACCCGAGTCGAAAGGGGGAAAAAGCGGAGAAAATAAACTCGTGTTGGGAAGGGCACAAGGGGGGGTTTCCCAAAATGGTGCACCGCAAGTTGCTTTTCCCCAACCGCCCCCAAAAGAGGGTGAAACCCCCAGCAAAACCCCCAAAGCCCTACAGAAACAATTTAAAAAGATAAAACGCGAGACCCAGCGGGGTAGGGGGCTTTTTCCAGAAGTGGAAAACTTCAAAAAGCCATTAATTGTGGATGTATAATAAATCCTTACGGGAAAATTCAAGAGATGACAAAATGTCGGCCACCGAAATTCTATAGTGTTTACTTACGCGTAAAAAAGGGGGGAGGAACCCATTCCCGAGTGGTAAAGCGTATAGGCCCAAGCAAATAGAGGACCCGAGACACAGGGGCTTTGACGGATGGTCCAAGCACTGCCTACAAGTTTGGAAACATCGGGTGGGAATGTCCCGATGAAGGCGGAACGCTACAAGCTCCAAACAAAGTCGGGTTTCCCCAGTACCCCTTCAGAAAAGCCACTCACGGGGTCCTCCCAAAGAGGGCCCTCAATTGTGCAGAGGTTAGGGGACCCCTCGCTGGCTTGCCAGAATAAGGCCACATCCCAAGAGTGTCGGGAACATGTAAGGGTTTACCGGGGTTAAAAATACCGACCCCCGCAGTAGCTGGGCGCCTGCGCAGGGCAACAAAAAACCAAACCCATGCTGAGGAGTACTCTTTTACGCCAAGTCCTTTAAAGGGAAACAAGCTAGAAGGCAGAAAGGTGCACTTTCTAGTTGATACTGGGTCAAGGACCCTGATCCCTTGGAGTTCTTTGAGAGAATTTGGGCCATGATGGAGCCAGAAGATTGGGGGCGTCATTAGGCTGACGGGAGCCAACAATGGGAGCGGGTGTACAAGGGATAGTTTGGGTCAGGGCCCCACGTTTGGGCAAGACTTGGGAAAAGGGAGTTGTGCTGGTGGGTCACCCCTCCAAAGGGAGTGATGGCCCTGGGCATGAACGTGCTCGAACCTGGAACACCACCTTTTTTTGCCAAAGAAGGGGGGCCCAAAAAATTGCAGCGGCCACCACACAAACCGGCCCACTCGAAGTCCCACAACAGATGGGAGGAGCGCAAATCGCAGAAAAGCCCCACAATCCGGGCGACCCATTGGGAAAACGTAAAGGGGGTTTGCGAAAGCCCCATCAAGATCCCCCCACACCCAAAAAAATTGATGCTTCCGTGGGGGAAACCCAAAGGAATTTGAATGGGCTGGAAAACTTGGGTTTAACCAGTCCCCACAGGAAGATCCAAACCACCACTGGTAGCCTTGCCCTGTGGGGAGGGGAGTGTCCCGGGGGATTCCTCAACGTCATGGCAGCAATTACCATTTCCCGCAAAAACCCTAACAGCCGAAATCCATGTTCCCGGGGAAAAATATCCCCGCGAGAACGTCACCTATGGCCCGAAAAGGTCGGGCCCGGACCTATGCAATGGGCGTCCAGAAGGGGCAGCCCCGACGGCAAAGGAATGGGTGATGATTATGGGTCAATTGGGGAATTGACCGCAGACCCTGACTCCCGGGGAAAAACAGCTGCTGGAAATACCCTCGGGAATTCCAGTGGGTTCTCGAGACATAATGAAACTTTGGGTGTGCCTCCATCGACATGAAATTTCCCCCCAGGGATCCCCGCCCATCAGGAACGGACTGTCACGTACAAAAGCTCCCACAAAGTGACGGGGGGCCCCTGCAATGGGGTAAACTTATATCCACTCGAGCTCCCCCTCTCACTCAGGGCAAACCAAAGCATAAATCGTACCACAAACAGTTCCGGGCCCCCCCCCCAAAAAATTTACCCTCCAAACCAACTTCCTTCAATACCAAAAAGGAACCCACCCCAAAGGGAAATCTTTTTCCTACCAGATATTCAAAAACACACGTAAAAATGCTTATTTTTAAATTTGCTCTGAAGCAGCTACAAAAGAAAAATACACTTCTAAAAGGAAATGGGTCGGTGCAACAAACAAAACTTCCCGAATTAGGGGTAATTTTTAATTTAAAAAGGGTTTTTCAGTGCTTACAAAAAACAAAATATGATAACAATAACAATGACACCCCAATATAAATTTCCCTTTTTTTTTATGAAATAAAAG
The DNA here is from genome assembly GCA_025379985.1 of Phyllomedusa bahiana. NCBI lineage: Eukaryota > Metazoa > Chordata > Amphibia > Anura > Hylidae > Phyllomedusa > Phyllomedusa bahiana. Next base: position 40,132 of record JAODAL010011522.1, read on the forward strand.
GGGGGAAAAAATGGAAAAAATTTCACACTTTACAGATGTTTCAGCTTCCAGACCCGGGGGGTAAGGGAATAAAAGGACACAGCTCATTTAGAAAAATACCCCACAGCAATGACACAGCCCAAAAAGGGTGGCTGGGTGATTTATACCTAGCCAGGTTTTTCTCCTCCTTCCATAATTTTAACCTTTTTAACGGGGCTAGGTTTAAATGAAAGGAGGGGGGGTTTATAAAAAATTTGTCTGTTTGGGGTTATTGTATTTTTAGTTCCACAAGGGGGCATTTCCCCGGACTGTTTTCCCTCGGGGCAAAACAAAGGGAACATCTGTTAAGCCCCTTCGGGGAATTTTTGTTTATTTGAGGGGGTTTAAAAAACTGAGGTTTAAATAAAGATCTGCTTAGCGGGATAAAAGGATACGGGAAAACCCGGTCCAAAATCCCTTTCCCTTAAAAAAACAAAACACGGGAGGGGGTTTTTCAAAAAAATTTCCCAGAAACCCTCTCCAGTGCAGGATTTAGGGGAGGGAATTAAAAAACATTAAATTTTTCAGGGGTAAAACATTAACCCCCCCCCCCCTTTTGGGAGCGGGCGGGGGGGGGTTTCCCCCCTCCCCATCCCCGGACCCCCTCCGCCCTCCCCTAGGAGAAAGACGGGGGCCTTACCACACCCATGGCTCGGATACACCTACAGGGCAGGTAGGAGCAACATTACCAGCTTGGTTTCCCACTTCTACTTTTGTAAAACAAGGGGACACGCATCTTTGGGGTTTGGGGCACATCCACTGAGCTTTGGTATTATAAAAACCAGACTCAGGAAGGGCCTTTCCCCCCCCAAATCCCATCTGGGACACCACCCCGGCTTGATACATCATGTTTTGTCCACCAAACATTTGAGATAAAACCCTGGGGGGGTTTGGACACAGGATCATTATCAATCCCCAGCAGGAGAAATCCCTCAGGTTTGGATACCCCTAGTGTCCAGGGGCTTTCCGAAATACCCCTTTCCAGGCGTGGAAAACTCATTATTGTCCACAGCACCCAAGCCCAATGCTGGCAATTTTGAAAAACGGGGGCCCCCAGCATTACAGGCTGAGATAGGTTATCAATGTCCATGACATTTTTCCAGGAGTATCTGTGGGCTGTAAATAAAACACAGCTGCAAAATAAATCAAAGTCGGGCCCCCAACCCGGGCCTGGAAAAACCGAAACTTTCAAGCACAAACGGGCCCTGAGAACATCACAGGCCCCCATAACAGGCTGTGTACTAAAACCCTAGAAAAACAAGACATTTCCCCTCCTCGGGGTGCTTTTGGGCCCTTGTTTAGGGGAGGGTGACATAAATAACCCCTGTTATCCCCAGGGGTTTCCCCTGGCCACAATCAGGGGGCTGCTATCAGGTTGCACATAAACTTGCAGGGGGGGGGTTCGGAAAGCACTGGGCCCCTTCTTGGGGTGGCCACAGCGTGGGGACCTCTCCTCAGCGGGGGGGGCAGGGGGGCCCCTGCAGACTCTTCCCCCTGCAATTTGATTTTCTCAAGCTTGCACCTTGGGCTGGTCGGGCCCCCCCCAAAGCTGATGCTTGCGGGCATCCTAAACCTAGGGGGCCCCAGGAGGGAAAAAAGGGGGACGCCCTTTTGCAAAATTAAAAACCTTTATCAGTAGAAATCATTCGGGAAGCCGTCCACTTTCAACTTCCTTTCCCATCGGGGAAAACGTTTCAAAGTATGGTACAGTCTCTGTGGGGAATCAAAAGTGGGGGTTTTCCTGGGTTTTTTTTTCCCAGAGGGGACCGGGGACGAAATTTTACGGTGAAATCCCCCCAAAAACTGTACCCAGAAAAATGGAGTGGGGGGAAAAAAGTAGCAGAAACACCCACGTTTTCACCCCCGGGCCCCCCGCTCCCCAGTTCCCAAAATAAACAGAGCCATTGGTTAGCAGAGCGGACTCCGCCCAAACCGGTCAGGGTCATGGTTTTTTTCCCGGGAATAATATTTCAAAGCTCCCACCACTTTTGGCCCCGGCACAACCTCACCTCTCTCCACTGTCTTTGAAGCCCAGGGCCCGATTTCTTCTGCCCCCCGGTGACGGGTTGAAGGTTAGGGCCTTCCCCTTTTCCGGCAGTCCCATTTCAAGATAAAAGGAGGGGCCTGCTACAGGGGGTGCTAGGGGCCCCGGGGGGAAACCTCCCCCGAAAGTCTGGACAAGTGGCACTAACATCCCCCCACTTGGTTCATAAAAAAACCCATTTTTGCATGTCAGTCAATGGGCGTGTGGGTCCAGGGACCCAGGCGAGTACTAGGGGGTGGTCCCGGGGGATCGAGGGGGAGGAGCAGGGTATCCCCGGCGGGCCCTTCCCTCTCCTCCAGAGGACTCAGTTTCTCCGGGGCTTCGGGGAACCCCTGTTTTTGGTAACATAGGATCTGCCAGGTCGCCGCTTTTTTGGACGTCTTGGTTTCCCAAACCCCAGACAAACTAAACGAACCCCTTTAGGACAGAAAATGGAGAAGCTGCCCTTGATAAACAGATTCAACAGGTCCTCAAAGCGGGAAACAGAAAATCCTTCAAAACCCATTTCTTGCGGGGTGGCACTTAAGCTGCTCCCACATCTGCGTAGCTGTCAGTGGGGCCTTTCTGCAGAACCCCCCGAAATTTCCTGCGATACAAACCCCAGAGTGGGGGTGGGTATTTTTATGGGCCAAAAAGCCCCCCTTTATGGGGCATAGTCCCTGTCTTGCTCTGGTAGGGGGTCCCCAAAAAAACCCCCAAAGGGTTTTCCCCTTAGTCCCGGGGTCAGATTCGGGCCCCCCTCCCCCTTTTTTGGGGAGATGATATTGTCTGGGAAGTCTTTTTCAAATCCTCCCTAGGGAAAAAAACTAAGTCCCCCTTCTTTTTCCCCTCACGGAAATGTTCTAATCGGGGGTTTTTAAAGGGTTTTTACCCCGGGTATTTAGGCCGTTGGGAAAGCCTCACCCCTTTCAAAATTGGTTTCCAGCTGTACTTGAGGGCCCTCTCAGCTTAACCTCGGCCCCCTCTAACCTCTCCACTTGAAAGCTTTGGCCCCGGCCCCCTCGCCTCTCTCAGGGTTTTACCCCTCAGGGCCCCTCTCTCGCTCTCCTCAGCTTACGCTCAGCCGCCTCTTTCTCTCTCACGGCCCCGACGGTTTCCCCAGCCTTTTCCCTCTGCTTTTTGGAATTGCAGGATAAGTTGTAAAGGGGCACATTAGGGTCACAAAACGCCAAGTTTTCTGCAAAAACCATGCCCCGAGCAGAGTCCACCCTCCCGAAACGCCCCCTCGGGGGTCCTCAGGAGAAATTACTTTAGGGCCCCAAATTCCGCCAAGGGGCCCCGTGCGTTTTTCGTTTTGTTCTCGACGCCGGTCCCGCCCGCTTGAAATCCTTTTCTCCAAAGAGCTCCGAATCACTGAACCTTTTGTTTTTTCCCCCAGACGGTAAATTTAAATTTTTTTTCCCCCTCCTCACATAGGCTGATGAAAATTCTTTTCTTTGCTTTTTAATACAGGGGCTGCCATCTTACAAAGCGCCCTTTGCCAAATAAAAGATAGAAAAAAAAAAAAAGGGGGGGGAAAAATGATTGAAGGGTAAAGGCAAATAAAGTAAGCACTGCGTTAGTTCTTGGGAAGACTTGGGTTTAATCTTCACAAAGATTTCAGCCATTTCCTTTTATTTCAAAGGGAAAATTGCTTAAACCAAGCACTAATGTTGCAATAAAAAAAAAAAATCCCACCCCCTTTCCACCAAAAATTGTCACCTTTTCCCCGCTCACCACCCCGTGACTGGGGCCCCCTCAATGGGGTAGACTTTATATCCCACCCCTTTTGAGCTCACCCCCTTCATTTAGGGGAGCAAACCCCAAACATAAATCGTACCCCAAACAGTTCCAGCCCCCCTTCCCCCAAAAAACAAACCAGCCACCACCTTCCCCTTTAAAACCAAAAAGGGAAACAGCCGGAAGGAATTTTGATTCCCACCAGATATTTTAAAAAACACACGTAAAAATGCTTATCTCACGGGTCGAAGGCCCGCTACAAAAGAAAAATACAAATTCTTTTAAGGGAAAAGGGGCCGGTTTCAACAACAAGAACTTCCCCAATTAAGGGGAACTTTTAAATTTAAAAAAAGGGTTTTTCAGTGCTTACATAAACCCAAAATTTTGATAACAATAACAATTACACCATATCAATACAGTTAAAGAAAAAAAGGGAGAAAAATGGAAAGAATTCCCAAAAATACAGATTTTCAAACTTTCCCCGATCCCGGGGGAAGGAGAATAAAAGGACACAGCTTTTATTTAGAAAGAATTACCCCCACCCCTTTATTCACAGACTTAAAAGGGGGGGGGGGGCCCCGGGCGATTTAAACCTACCAGCTTTCCCCCTCCTTCTCCCTAACTGAAATCTCTTACTGGCAAAATTATTAAGGGGGAGGGGGGTATAAAAATTGTTTGATGAGGGTTATTTTTTTTTAGTTCCACAGGGGACACCCCGGGACTGCTTCTCTGGGCGAACAAAGGGAACACTTTTAAAGCCTTTCGGGGGGAAATTTTTTTTAAATTGAGGTGGTAAAAACTGAGGCTTATCAGATCTGCTGTAGGGATACGGATACGGGACACCGGTATAAATCCCTTTTCCTTAAAAATAAAAAGACACGGGGATGGGGGTTTAACAAAGGGCCAAAAAACCCTCTCTCAGTGAGGATCTAGTGATGAATTAAAATACATTGAATTTTCATGTCATGTCATATCATCCCCGACAGACCCCCACTTCGATTCGGGGCCGGCCACGGCCGTTCACGGAAACCGGGTTTTTTTTTTGACATAATCTTGTATTCTTGGTTCCCAGTTTTAATGATTTTCCTTTCCTTTGTTTTTATTGATTCGGCCAACCCCCCTGGCCGGGGAAACCCCCCAAACCCTTTTATTAATCTGTGTTCCTCTTTGAAAAACAGCTTTGTTTCCCATCCGGGCTTTCTGTTTTTTCCACCTATCCCTTGCTCTGTGTTCACCATTCCCTTTTTAAGGGGTTCCCTTACCTGCCCCCCTGTCCTTTTAAATTGGGGTCTTTCCTATATTTTTCTGCTTGCCTTTTTTTGTTGATTTTCTGGTTCCCGACTCTGCTTGGCTTCTGACTATTTTTCCCCTCCTGATTTAGTACTGCCTGCCCGTTTTGTCCCAACCTTGCTTCCCCTGACATTCCCTTATTTTTTTTTTGGTTTTTTGTTTTTTCTGTGTTTTGTTTTTTCCCAAACGTATTCAGGTTTTGTCTTCGGGTCTTCGGGTTTGGGGGGCCGACCTTTTTAAGGAGTCGGGTCCCCCCCAAAAAGGCAGGGAAAAGGGGTTTTTCCCCCCAGCGTCAGGGCCTACCTGTCTGTGTCTTCTGGGTGGGGTCCCGGGACTGGCCCCTTACAAAACGACATTACTTTTTCCCGGAAAAAATCCCCCCCAAAATGTACCAGGAAAGAAAGACAGGGTTTGGCCAGCATTCTGGAAAAACGGGTAAATTCAAGAGATTAAAATCCCTGGGCCCCCCAAAGTTGTTTTGGTCCCGAAAAAAAGAGGGCATCTCGGGGTTCTGCTAGACTCCCAAAAAAAAGGCTAAATCCCAGCCCCATTGTAAAGCCTATCGCCTCCCGGGGAATTAAAGAGTCGCTGTCCGTTTTGGCCATCCCAAAAGTTCTTTTCGACCCTTGACCTGGCCAGAAAGTTTACGGCCCAGGTACCAGTGGCTGAAAGGATGGGGCAAAAAACAGCTTTCTTTTTGGGCCTATGGGACTCTACGATTTCAATCGGATCCTTTTGGGCTTTTCCAAATGCCCCGGGACTTATTTCACCGGCTGATGGAACACTTGTCGGGGGGATCTTAACTTTAAAGTCGGGGCTGTTTTTCCGGGGGAGGGGGATTTTGGTGGTGTTGGGGAAATTCTTTCGAGGGGCCATCTTCAGAAACTGCGGCGGGTTTCGGAATGACTACGAAAACCAAAGGGGGGCTTAAGTTAAAGCCAAAAAAATTGCCAGCTTTTCCCAGCAGCGAATAGGTACTTGGGGAAGTGGTCATTCTGAAGGGGACAGCGGGCCCCCATAAGGGAGGCAGAAAAAAACCTGGCCTGGGCCGGGTTTTCCCCCTACGAGAGGGCGGGAAATTCCTGGGCCGGTTTTGGGTTTTAAACCGAAGGTTTTTTTTACCCCTTTCGCTAATTCTGACGGGCCCCTTTAAATGGAGTTACTTAGGGATACTGCTGGGGGCCCCCAAAGAATGCCCAAATTGAGGGGGGGACCTCGGCACCCAAGAGGTTTTTTGAAGCGTGAAAGAGCAAATTGACCGGGTCCCCCAATTCTGGCCTATGCGCGGTTGACACCCCCTTTTTGCTGTTACTGCCCGGTAGCCCTACGGGTTGGGGCTGTGCTGCCCCAATTTCCAAAAAAAGGGGGAAAAAGAGAGTAATTGCCAAACCCAGTCGGCCTTGTGGGAGTAAAGAGCGCTTTCCGACAATTATAGCTCCTTTAAGTTGGAACTTTTAAAACCCCTTTTTTTGGGGGCCCCATGACAAAAAGGGGTTCGCAGAGAAAACCTGACAGGTGCAGAAGTGACTGTCAGGGGACCACAACAACCCATTGGCGCTTTTTGGGAGAATGAAAGCGGGAGCCCCGGCGGGAGTTTTGGGTGGCCGGTTTTCGGGAAAAACCAACCCCCAAAAAAATTTTCCCGGGTAAGGGGGGGAAAAAGGGGGAAAATGCGAGGGCCCTCTCGGGGCCCCATTCAGCTACCATCCCGCGCTTGATGAGGAATTAGAGGCATCGGGAAAATTGCCCCCCCCTTTACCCTTTTTTCCCTGCGTTCCGGGAAACGTGGCCATTTCAAGGGGGTGGCGTTTTGGGAGGGCCGAGGGTGTTGGGAAGACAGGGGCGGTTTGGAAAGGGGGTTCCAGGATGGTTGCCCAGATTTACAAAAAGGGTGAAGGGGTGGGGTCCGGCCCTTGGGGTTTTTTCCCCGAACAGGGAGCAACCCACGGATCAAGGAGGGCCCAAAAATCTGTTGGGGGGCCGTGGGAAAAGTTTTAGAAATTTCCCCGGGGGCCCTCTTCCCGGCCCATCTATTTTACAATCAAATTTTTCAGCCCCAAGAAAAACAGATTGTTCCCCCCCATGTCATTGGGGCCCAAGGCTGACGGGAACCCATGAGAGAGGCGCCTTTTTGGGGTGAAAAAACCTATAAGGGGGTTCAACAAAAGGTGAAATTTCCCCTAAACTTTTTAAGCATGGGTCTGAAGTTGCCTCAAGTGTCGAACCTTTGGGTTAAGTAAGACCAACTGAACAGCGGGCCCCCGTTCGCCAATCCGGACTTCGGCGCCCCTTGAGCCCCTTTAGGTTTGGGAACAAAGTGCAGTTTTGGGTACTCTCCCTTTGGGCATTCGTAACTTTTTTGGGTATGACAGATTTTTTCCCACAAAAAGTTTTGGGGTTTGGCTGTCCCCTTTTTAGGGATCGACGCAGAGGCCCTCTGCTGAGGGCGGCCCTTGCAACCTTTATACGGGTTTTTTTTGGGTCCCCAAAAGGATACATTCCGCCCAAAGGGGGGCGTGTTTTTCCAAGGGGCTATAATAAACCCGAACTTTTCCCAAAGTTTTTAAGGATTAAAGCTTTCCCCCTTTACTATCCGTATCACCCCGCAGGGGAACGGGCTTGGGGGGGAGTGGTTTTTAAACCCCGCCCCCTTTTCCAGATGTTTGCAGACTTTAAAAGGACCCCAAAGAAGGCTAGGTGGCCTGATTTCCTGCCGGGAGCGATTTGGCCCTTTAAAAAAAAAGGGGTGGACTTACCAGGGGGCAACTCCCCCACCATGGATTTGGGGAACCCGGGGTTTCGAGAGATTGAGGATCTTCACATGCCCAGTCCGACGCCCCCACCCCCCGGCCCATTCCCAAGGGGCCCTGGGCCCAGGAACCCCGGGCCCCCCGCCGCGGACGGTCCCAAAATTTTTTTTTTTGGAGACCCTCTAAAAAAAAAATTTTTTTGCACCCAAACCCAGGGACTGTGAAAGGAGAGACGGGTTTTTCCCCCAGGTTTTTCGGGTCATGGCAGGGGGTAAGAGGCCTCTGGGAAGTTGGTTTTGGGAGGTGGGGGCGGTCCCATATGGGGCCCAAGAGAAGGGTGGACCTTGCCACCCCAGTCTACGACGTAAAACCAAAAGGGGAAAAGGGGGCCCATCAAAAAAAATCTGCCAGAAATATTTTGGGGGCCTGTAATTTTGAAGTCCCAAAAACTATCCCAAAGTCCCCAAAACCCCGGGCCACTCCTCCCTTAGTTGAAAAAATGGGGCGCCCCCTTTCCCGGGCCCCCCCCACGAGGTTCCAGTTGTGACAATCTTGCCCCCCAAGGGAATAGTGGAGCACCCAAACAACCCCTTCCCCGGGGAAGGGGGGCCTAGGCCCCTAAACCCTATAGCCCACTTAGGACGCCCAGATCCAACCGGTGAAACCCCCCCCCCCCAGCCAAAGCAAAAAAGACGAGTTTGTTTTGGGGGGGGGTTGTCGAGGACCCCAAAACTTCTGGGGGGAGGTTTTGTGGGTTTGGGGGACACCCTCCTTGTGTTTTTTTAAGTAAATCCCCATGAAAGACGGGGTTTTACAGTCATATAAAAAAGTTTGGGGGGCACCCAAATTAATCAAAAATCTTTTTTAAGTTCTAAATATTTGGGGGTTTGCAACAGCCATTTCAATTTGTATATCAAATTTAACGGATGGAAACAGTAATTTTTTCCGGTTTAAAAATGAGGTTTATTTTCCTAACACAAAATGTGCAAAAATTAGTTTTTTGATATAAACAAATTGAAATGGGGTGTTGCAAAAAAAACCCAAAATTTAGAATTTAAAAAAAAATTTTGATTAATAGGGGTGCCCAAAATTTTCATTTGACTGTTTAAAAGTTTTTTTGATTTTAAAAGTTTGGGGCCCTAAGATTGGCCGCTATGTCCCTTTTTCCCGGGGATATGCAAATGAGGGAAAAATGGGATAAGAATGGGGACATGTAGCAGCCCCCTTTGGAGAAGTGCTGTGATTCTAGGGGAACCACAGAGACAGTTGAGCTTTAAAAGGGCCCGGTTAAATTCGTTCCCCCGGGCGAGGGAGAGGGCCTTCAAAAAAGGAAGGCCCCTCGCCCGAGGGGGGAACTCCCGGACAAGAAGGGGCAAAAAATGCCAAAAAAGAGGACTGGGCCGCAGCCCACCATCCATTCCACCATCGCAAACCCGAGAACCGAAATTTCAGGCCATTTTTTAAGGGACCTCGCAGATGCTTTCCCGCCAACGGTTCGGGGGCTTTTGAGAAGGGCCTTTAAATTAGTTTAATTAGTTTTTGGCTCAGTTTACAGGCCAAAGGAGGGTTTCCCCAAATTTCATCCCCTTTTTCGGGGTTGGAGAGTTTTAAATAGTGCACCATTAGTACTTGAACCGGTTTTATCTGTGAGGGAAAGGGTTTTACACGTGGGGTTTTGGGAGGGAAGTGGGTAAAAAAATTTTAAATGGTAAGCTGCTGTGGCCCCACCACGAGCCCCCCGGGAACTGCCACCACACCACAATTGTTCCCGTTGGTGATTAAAGGGGATTAAGAAGGGGAAGGGGTTATCTGCCTTTTCCCAAAACCCCCCGGTTTGGTTTAAAATTACCAGGCATCCAAGATTTCACTTCTGGCCGGCGCGCTGTGCACACAGGGGGGCCCGGATAACCCTTTTTTGTAAATTTGTGGGGTTTGGGGGGGTCTGTTTCACCAACCCTTTTTCCAGAAAAATTTAGTAAAAAAAACCGTTGTTGAATGGTTTTTGGTCGTTTCTTTTGTCCTTTACTTTGCTGTATTCCCGGGAAAAACCCGGGGCCTCCCGGGAAATTGGGTTTTCACTCCCCCACTATATCCCCCCCCTTTTTTTACAAAAACCCCCCCCCTTTTACTAAACCCCCCCTTCTCCCTATAACCCCCCCTTTCTCACTATAACCCCCCCTTTCTCACTATGGCCCCCCTTTTCTCACTATACCCCACCTTCTCACTATAACCCCCACTCTCTCACTATGGCCCCCCTCCTCTCACTATATCCCCCACTCTCTCACTATGGCCCCCACTTTCTCACTATAACCTCCCCTTTCTCACTAAACCCCCCATTTCTCACTATCACCACCTTCTCACTATGAGCCCCACTTTCTCAATATAAGCCCCACTTTCTCACTATAACCCGCACTTATCACTATAACCCCCACTTTCTCACTATAACCCCCACTTTCTCACTATGACCCCCCTTTCTCACTATAACCTCCCCCTTCTCACCATAACTTCCCCTTCTCACTATGACCTCCCCTTCTCACTATAACCCAATACATGCTTACTCTCCCACTTTTGGCGGGGGGGTCCCGCTAATGGGGTCCCCTCCGCCACCCCGGCAGAGTTGGTGAACCTCCCACCGCCAGCAGGCAGTGGGGGTTCTTTAAATTACCGTGGCGCCAGAGTAGCGCTGGTGCGCTACTCTGGCGCCGCCGGGCTGCTCCTGCAGGCGGGTGAAGCGGCCGCAGCGGCCGCTCACCCGCCCGGCGAGTTTCACCGACTTGTGTGGCCGCAGCCGCGCAGTCAGTCAGTAGCCGCACAGTCATGTCAGCAGTACAGGGAGGAGGCAGGAGGGATCATTCCCCTCCTCCCTTCTCCCCCTGTATGTACAGCGCCGGTGTGCACTTTACATACAGATCAGCGTCGCAGGGTGTGTGACGCGTGGCTGCACTCACTCCCCCTGCGACGCTGAGTCGGTCGGCCGGGAGATGTCCGGAGCTGCAGGGAGCCTGGCGAGGTACAGTCATATGAAAAAGTTTGGGCACCCCTATTAATTTTAATCATTTTTAGTTCTAAATATTTGGGGTGTTTTGCAAAAAAGCCATTTCAATTTGATATATCTAAAAAACTGATGGACCAGTAATATTTCCGGATTGAAATGAGGTTTATTGTACTAACACAAAATGTGCAATATTAGTTATTAGATATATCAAATTGAAATGGCTGTTGCAAATACCCAAATATTTAGAACTAAAAATGATGTAGATTAATAGGGGTGCCCAAACTTTTTATATGACTGGAAGTGGCTTTTATTATTTTATTTTTATTAGCTGTAGGGGGATCTACCTGAGAACAAAGGGGGCAACTACCTGACAACAAAGGGGGCAACTACCTGGCTAACAAAGGGGGGCATCTACCTGAGAACAAAGGTGGCAACTACCTGGCTAACAAAGGGGCATCTACCGGGCTAACCACGGGGCCATCTACCTGGCTAACAAAGGGGGCATCTCCCTGAGAACAAAGGGGGTAACTACCTGGCTAAAAAAGGGGGGCATCTCCCGGGCTAACAAAGGTGGGTATCTACCTGGCTAACAAAGGGGGGTATCTACCTGGCTACAAAGGGGGGTATCTACCTGACAACAAACGGGGTATCTACCTGGCTAACAAAGGGGGCCATCTACCTGGCTAACAAAGGGGGGCATCTACCTGAGAACAAAGGGGGTAACTACCTGGCTAACAAAGGGGGCATCTACCTGGCTAACAAAGGGGGCATCTACCTGGCTAACAAAGGGGGGCATCTACCTGGCTAACAAAGGGGGCATCTACCTGAGAACAAAGGGGGCAACTACCTGGCTAACCACGCGGGCATCTACCTGGTTAACAAAGGGGGAAACTACCTGGCTAACAAAGGGGGCATCTGCCTGAGAACAAAGGGGGCAACTACCTAGTTAACAAAGGGGGGCATCTACCTGAGAACAAAGGGGGCCATCTACCTGGCTAACAAAGGGGGCATTTACCTGGTTAACAAATGGGGCAACTACCTGGCTAACAAAGGGGGCATCTACCTGAGAACAAAGGGGGCAACTACCTGTCTAACAAAGGGGGCAACTACCTGGCTAACAAAGGGGGCATCTACCTGGCTAACAATGGGGGTATCTACCTGGCTAACCAAGGGGGCCATCTACCTGAGAACAAAGGGGGCATCTACCTGGCTAACAAAGGGGGCATCTGCCTGAGAACAAAGGGGGCAACTACCTGGTTAACAAAGGTGGCATCTACCTGGCTAACAAAGGGGGCCATCTACCTGGCTAACAAAGGGGGCATTTACCTGGTTAACAAAGGGGGAAACTACCTGGCTAACAAAGGGGGGCATCTACCTGAGAACAAAGGGGGCAATTACCTGGCTAACAAAGGGGGCATCTACCTGGGTAACAAAGGGGGCCATCTACCTGGCAAACAAAGGGGGGCATCTACCTGAGAACAAAGGCGGCAACTCCCTGGCTAACAAAGGGGGCATCTACCTGAGAACAAAGGGGGGTATCTACCTGGCTACAAAGGGGGGAATCTACCTGGCTAACAAAGGGGGCATCTACCTGAGAACAAAGGGGGCAACTACCTGGCTAACAAAGGGGGAAGCAACCTGAGAACAAAGGGGGTAACTACCTGGCCAACAAAGGGGGCATCTACCTGGCTAACAATGGGGGCCATCTACCTGGCTAACAAAGGGGGCATTTACCTGGTTAACAAATGGGGCAACTACCTGGCTAACAAAGGGGGCATCTACCTGGCTAACAAAGGGGATCTCCCGGGCTAACAAAGGGGGCAACTACCTGGCTAACAAAGGGGGCATCTACCTGGCTAACAATGGGGGTATCTACCTGGCTAACCAAGGGGGCCATCTACCTGAGAACAAAAGGGGCATCTACCTGGCTAACAAAGGGGGCATCTACCTGGCTAACAAAGGGGGGCATCTACCTGAGAACAAAGTGGCAACTACCGGGATAACAAGGGGCATCTACCTGGCTAACAAAAGGGGGCATCTACCTGGCTAACAAAAAGGGGGCATCTACCTGGCTAACAAAAGGGGGCAACTACCTGGCTAAAAAAGGGGGCATCTACCTGGCTAACAAAGGAGGGGCATCTACCTGGCTACAAATTGGGCTCTACCTGGCTACAGAGGGGGCACCTACCTGGCTACAAGGGGGCATCTACCTGGCTACAATGGGCATCTACCTGCCTGTAAGGGGCACGACCTGGTTTTGGGGGGCTAAGACCTGGCTATAAGGGCATCTACCTGGCTTTCTTCCAAAGCCGTTATGCAGTTAGGTGGAGTGGGTGTGGCTTTTTGAAGGGGCGTGGCACACCAACAAGATGGGCGTGTCCATTCAATTCCTGTGCCGCGCAACGCGCGCCGCCCTCTTCAGTCTCCTGCTTTTCCACTTTCAAAAGTTTGCAACTATGCTATAACCCCTACTTTCTCACTATAACCCCCCTTCTCACTATAACCCCCACTTTCTCACTATGACCCCCCTTCACTATAACCCCCACTTTCTCACTATAACCCCCACTCTCTCACTATGGCCCCCCACTCTCTCACTATGGCCCCTCCTCTCACTATAACCCCCACTTTCTCACTATGGCCCCTCCACAAAACACTCACATGTCCTGGAGCACTCTGTGCTGTGTAGTGAGCCAAAACTCCGCCCACTCCTCCCTGCATGCAGCATCCTGCAGGAAACTGTCAGAACAAGAGAGGATGACATAGAGAAGCATAGAGATGATGGGAGGGAGGTAGACTTACCTCTCCTAATCCTCCATAACATAGTGCTGCTGCTCTTCACCTGACCCCCTCTCCCCCTGAGGGGGGGGGGGGGCACGGGCAGAGATAATCCTCAATCCCTCCTGCTGCAGGATGTAGGTGCTGCCAGCCTGGCTGTGACTAACAGCAGCACCTGATATGTATGGAGCTGGCTCAATGCCCGTTCGGTGCCCCCTAGAGGCAGGCAGAGGTATGGCACCCTAGGCTATCGCCTACCTCTGCCTAGCCATCGTCCCATCCCTGCTCCTCTGTATGCTACTGTGGCTTTTCTGCATACTCGTGTGAACTGGTACTTATCCGATGTGCAATTTTTTACTAGGCAGTTGCCCACTAGTGGATGGGTGTGTGAGCTACTTCTCATTAGTTATCTGCCTCTCTTATATTTCTCCCATGTAGCACTAGGACAACAGCTCATATTATTCCCTCCTGGGAATATTCTTTGCACTATCATAAGAAACTGGCAGAAATTTTGTGATTACAATTTCATAATGAGCCGACAGCCCTCTGCACTGCCTAAGAACAAATAAGCATAAAAAAATGCAAGTAAATGTCAACAGTGTGTTGATTTTGCAGATGGGGAATGTTAAAAAGATGTTCCAAAAGTACTAATTGATCGCCAGTCTGTTGTGGATTATTAAAAATAAAAAAGTGCCTTATAGACCATGTTGTTCCAGCATTGCGGCAGGTGCTGGCAATCCTGGCTGATGACATCACCACTCAATTTCATGTGACCTGCAGCTTTTCTCAGGCCGCAGCAATCTCTTGCTGGAAATACTACACATGACCATGGAGTTTTGTAAGTAGCTGCAGGTCACATGAAAAATGAACAGTAATGTCATTAGGATTAACGATAATAAGTGTAACATTAAATACTTGGAAGGTAAATATATGCCCAAATTATTTACTAAAAGGGAAATAACAAAGAAAGGGAAACTTAAAGGGGTGTTCCGAGAGTTCAAAAAGCTTTGATTTCCTATCTGTGATTCTAGTCAAGTTCTACTATGTCTTTCTTGTACACCGCTATACAGATTATTTCATATGCAGCCTGGCTAGCAATTTGTAGAATGGAGTCAGCTACCGGATACCAGTTTGATCAGTTAAAGTTCCAAGAGTCTTTCGTCTTTCAGGGCATGTTAAAAAATACAAGCATACTCATCTCCTGCACGCTCCTGTTCGGTTCCAGCGGCCCCCCCACTCACCCTCACTGTAGCAGTGAATGTTCATTGTTCATGTGACAGGTGCAGCCATCACAGGTCACAATATCACGTGCACATGACTGCTGTGGCCTTTGATTGGCTACAACTGTCACATGAATGATGAAAGTTCACCGCTACAGCTGGGGTGAACTGCTAATTGCAGCTAACACCCCCCAGTTACAACACGGGATGGAGCCAGCTCCATTCCGTGCTTTTTAACCCTCTAGACGCCACGGTGATTGCGGCCGCGGCGTGTAAATGAATGAGAAACCGTGCTGTGCATCGTTCCTCACTTCAATTTTGGCCTCTGCAATGAGATCGTGTGATTAGTTAACATGACAGCTGGAAGCTTGGTGAAAGTTTTCATCACCGCCATGTTTTTCGTTTTACTACTTCATGCCCCAACCGCCATTCTAGTAAACCCTATTGCATTGTCTATACTAAGCAAAAGGCTGTATAAATGATAAAGTCCCTTAGTGGTCAAGCACCCCAGGGGGACTCAATGTTAAAAAAAAAAAAATGTTTAAAAGTGTAATAAAATATATTAAAAGTTCAAAACACCCCCACTTTTGCCATTTTACAAAAAAAATAAAAATAAAATAATAAAAATTCCGATCTATTAAAATAAAACATAATTTATCCCATACACTGAACACCGTAGAAGAAAAAAATTCCAAAGACCAAAATTGTGGGGGGGGGGGTTTTGGTTATTTCAGGTCAAATTAAATATTCAGAATTTAAAGGCTAAGTCAACACCTTGATTTTTTGCTGAGTGGAACGCAGAATTATCCTGCTGCTAGGGGCCTATGTTATTCGGAAATACAGTTGTCATGAAGAAGTGGACTTGGTCTGCAACAATGTTAAGGTCAGTGACAGGGGTGTAAAGGTAGAAATCGCTATCGGGCTCTGGAGTTTGAGGGGGCCCAGAGGCCCATCTGTCCCATAAGAGAACACCAATTTTATAAATAGCACATGGTAGATCTTGCGTTGGGGCCCAGGAGCTCTAAGTTACAACTCTAATCAGTGGTGTTTGTCAAAGTTGCATCTACAGAAAATGACAGTTTCCGTCAGAGCGTTGCCAAAAGCATGATACTGCCTTCTTCGTTGCATAGTGCATTATGGTGCTATCTCTTCTGCAGATTGCTGTTGCATTTCATTTGGCCATCCACATTATGTAAAAAAATTCTCCATGGTCCATTTATGATGTCCACATCCTTATTATAGGTGCTTTCGGCAGTGGACTGGAGTCAGTCTGATTACCCTGACTGGTCTTTGGCTCTGCAACCTGATATACAGCAAGTCATGATATACTGGCACCATTCTTTCATAGCCAGCAGCAACTTCTTCTGTGGGATCGGACAAGTTGAAAAAAAACTTGGGTTCCTGCATATATCAATGAGCCTTTGGCGTCCATGACCATGTAGTTCGTTCCACAGTTGTCCTTCCTTGGACTGTTTTTGGTAGGTACTGACCACTGCACACTAGAAACATCCTACAAGACCTGCTGTTTTGGAAATTTTGTGATCCAGTCATCTAACCATTAAAAATGTGGTCCCTGTCAAAGTCAGTCATATCCTTAGAGTGCTTTTATACAGTGCATTTTGTTTTTTTGCAGAAATACACAGCAATGAATGTTTTACATTTCTGTAAAAAAAAGCATCAAAAATGCATGTATAAAAGCACCATTAAACGTGCCAATTATTTTTTTCTCCAACATATCAGCTTCCAGAATTGACTGTTCACTGGCTGCATAATATACTCTTTCCCTTTCACAGGTGCCATTGTCAATGTTATTCACTTCACTTGTTATGACTGGTGGGTGTATATATTCAGCCTAGGTTTACACACACTTTGTTGCATTTCTCAACTGCGTTTAAAAAATTCAAAGTGCAAGCAGCAAACATGGATCTGTTTAAAAAATAAATAAATAAATAAATAATTTTTATCATTCAAGTGTATCTAATTGTATCTGTTTAAGTTCAGGACTATCTTAGTGACATGGGGACATCTGCTATGTCTAGAGGAATGATGATTTCTCCATCTTCATAGAAAGGGTATATCTACTGTAAAAGCAGTGAACATGTGCCAGATTATGTTGTCATAGTTAATTCATTAAAAGAGTTTAGAAATGGTCTGTGTGCTTGTCTGTACCGGAACTGCCATAGAAGTGAATGGAGAGAGCCCCGCATATTAATGTAATACTAAAAGGCCATAAAACATGAATATGACTTACAATAATGGGACTTTTCACATTCCCTGGAGCCTCACATTCCCATTTTATTACACAGTCATATTGGTAAACATTCATACTGCAGTAATCTGTGATCAAAACAGAAAGAAATTATGTTGAAATAATAAAATACTGCCTGAAATTTGTGATGTGATCTGCTATTCAAGTTGTATTAGCATCATGGCTGAAATAATCAGTTTTATTAAGCTGTAGTAACATGATAATATCCCTCCCACACTGAGCTAAAGTGACAAGTACAGCTCAGCAAAGCTCCTCCAGTGACATTACTTGTGAACTGAGGTCTATTTGTGCAGCAGTGATACATCTTATACTAATAATATACTTCAAGAACATTGATTTGACCATAGCACAATGCCACTTAGAGGAGACACACTTTTATTAAGGCAGAGAGGCAAACTGGGGTTGTGTACAGTCCATGCATTTACCTCTTAGGCTATGTTCACACGGCTTAACTGCGGGACGTAATTACGCCCCGCAATTACACCGTGTGGCCGGGGGCGGGAGCGGGGGAGGGAGCGGGGGCCCGGCACTTCGCCGGCCAATTGACTTGTATTACCAGCGGCGCGTATACGCCGCTAGCAATTCACATGTCACTTATCTCCCCCCACGGCGGATTCTATGAGAACTGTGGATTACCGTAATGACTGGGCCATTTTAAGCCCGTAATTTGCGCACTCCGGCACGTAATTACGGACCGAAATACGGCCCATTTTAAGCCGTGTGAACATGGCCTTAGACTTTTAATTAGAAAAAAACACTGAATCACTGGAGCCTAAATTAGACTAAATGATAGAAAAATAACCTTAAAAGAGGTTCTCTTAAATAACATTCAACATTTCTAAAAGATACAGTCATATTGGGGCTGGTATTTAATACAATAGCTTCTTAACGCATGGTTGCATGTAATGAATCTGCAGAAGAGGAGCAGTCAGTTGTAACCATTTCTAGCAATCGTGTGGCCAAGTAAATGCATTACCCCACTCCTTAAATGATGTACCCATCACCTGTGGTTCCTTTAAACCACAGGTACACAACATGCGGCCTCCAGCGCCCCTCTGTATGACCCCAGCCATTAGGATACAAACATGGTTGGTCTCTGGCTTTATACTTCAGAAAGGCATTTTCATCTTTTGAAAGCTGCATTCAGCTGTTAGTACTGTTGGGTCATGTTCCCATGGCACAGGTTTTCAGTCAGATTTACAGACGGTTTTCGGATTTGAAAGCTGTCTGTAAACCGACAGTCAACCTTAAGTTAACTCGAAAATCCGTGCAGCAGTCCCCACGGATTTTCCACCGGACGTTTTTTTAGACCACCGGCGGTCGAAAAACTTATAACATGTTCATTATTCCGCCCGAAAACCGGGTAGTGAGAAGGGGGACAGCTTGATTCCACAAACCGCGGACAAAAAACATCCCCCTGCGTGCCAAAAAAAGACCAAATACCAGTCGGGATTTCCCGACCAGAATTTGGTCTTTGTCGTGTAAACGCACCCTTATAGTGTGCACGGTTTGGCATTGTTATGGTCGGCACTATAGGGCTGACACAGTCATAGAGGGCGCTGTATTCCTGGCACTGTTATGGTAAGCACTGCATGGCACCATTATGGTGGGCACTATACGGCTGGCACTGTTGTGGTGTGCACTGTATGGCACCATTGTGTTGGGCACAATACGGCTGGTACTGTTATGGTGGGTACGGTATGGCTGGCAATATTGTGGTGGGCACTGTAATGGTGGGCACTATAGGGCTGTATATGCTATTTTCAGCACCCTAAATGAGCAATCCAATAAAAACTGTTTGTGTATTATCTCTGGATATCTTACTCCAAGAGGTATTTATTTTTGACTCAATTATTGCAAATCCACAAGATATACCTTAAAAATGTCTGATCCAGAGAGGAGATGAGTTGGAGAGGAGACTATATGGCCATGTTCACACGGCTTAATTGCCGGCCCATTGACTTGAATTGCCAGCGGCGCGTATACGCCGCTAGTAATTCACATGTCAATTATCTCCCCGCCCGGCGGATTTGCCGGGCGGGGAGAGGAGACGTAATCCATAGTTCTCTATGAGAACTGTGAATTACCGTAATGAATGGGCCGTTTTCGGCCCGTAATTGGCGCACTTCGGCGCGTAATTACGGACCGAAATACGGCCCATTTTAAGCCGTGTGAACATGGCCTATATGTGTGTTGTTCTCTCTAGTTATAGTTGTGAAGCAGCCACTCCTGTAACCCAAAAAACTGTAATGAAAACAGGTGCCTTGTATCCTCTTTCTAGAGAGCCAAGCAGGAGACGCCCATCCCTCCAATTCTGATCTCTGGAAGTACCTAACTTGGAAACAGGAGCTCTCAGCCATTTTGGTTATTTAGAATTGAAGGGCAACATGTATGAAATTTAGCGCCTCACCTTTTCACACAGCTTTTTTTCGCCTGAATATATGAAAGTGGTGAATGTGTGCTCATAAATTGCGCTGTAGGTTCGATGTGACTTGCGTATATTTATGGTGTGCCACGGTACCTTGGCGCATTAGTAATGCGCCAAACATGTATAAATGAATTCTAGAATTTGACAAAGGTTGCTAAAACAGTTCATTAAGTTGCTTTTCTAATTTAAAATGTATTATGTTAATACTAAAATTTTGTGGAGATTTTTATGTTTTTAATTTTTTATAATAAAAATCTTACAAAATACTTTTTTATACCTTTATATAGTATATTAATTTGTGTTCAGAAAAATGTATGTCAGTGGGTCAGCCTTTATTCGACATACAGCAACAGAGGGCACAGCACAGGTCTTGCTGAGACTTGTGGTGCAACATGCAAGATTACTGCCATAGTTTCTATTCACTGACATGCTGTTCTAACACCTTTTCTTTTATTTCTAACCTGCTATTATGTGTTTGTAATCACTAATAACACAACACTAACTCCGTAAACACACGATTGAGATCAGGATTTATGGTAGACGCTGTATTGGTTTAAATATTTTATATAATTTAATTTAAAATTATTTTTAGATTATATTAATTTTAAATACATTTTATATATTAGAATTTAATTTTAAATTTATATAATTTAATTTTATATAGGTTGATAATTATCATAAATTACTTTTTATTATTTTACTGGTATAAGCAGGGCAGCCACATTAAGTAAGGGGCCCGGCCGGCGCCGCAGAGAGGGGGCCCGCGCTGCTGGTCACAGCTGCAGTCACAGTCACTCTTTTCACTTACTTCCCCTGCGCTGTGACTGGAGCCGGGGCCCTCCTCTCTCTGACTGAGGCCGGGATGATTAATTCAATTAGTGAAGCCCCACCCTCTGTCCCCACAGGCCAGTATAGAGCGCAGTGTGGACAGAGAGAGCAGGAAGGCTCCGGCTCCAGTCACAGCGCAGGGGAAGTAAGTGAAAAGAGTCTATGTGACTGCAGCTGTGACCGGCAGCGCGGGCCCCCTCTCAGCAGCGTCCTCATCCTCTCCCCAGCCCTGCAGCCCTTCTCCCCACAGCCTTCTGTGTGGGCGCTCCATCCTCTCCCCACATACACACACACATCTAAGGCTGGGGGGACGAGGGGGCCCCCACCCACAAGGCTATGGGGACGAGGGAGGCCCCCACACACAAAGTTGGGGGGCGAGGGGGGCCCCCACACACAAAGCTGGAGGGACAAGGGGGCCCCCACACACAAGGCTGGGGGGACGAGGGGGGCCCCCACACACAAGGCTGGGGGGACGAGGGGGCCACATCTACCTCCCTGGTTGCCCAGCTACCTACCTCCCTAGATACCACCTACCTGGCTACCTACCTCCCACCTGCCCAGCTACCTACCTCCCTAGCTACCACCTAGCTACCAACCCCACCCCGGGAACCCAAAAAAACCCACTTCCCCGGTTTTTCCCAACTACCTAAACCTACCGCTACCACCTACCTGGCTAAACCCCCCTGGTTTTCCCCCCAAACCCACCTCCCCACTAATAAACCCCCACCTTGGGGTACCTACCCCACTACCTCCCTTTTTTGCCCCAAAAACCTACCTCCCCAGCTACAACCTACCTGGTACCTAAACCCCCCTAGCCTTTCCTCCCTGGTTGGGCCCCCCTACCTAACCCCCCTAGTTTTCCACCTACCTGGCTAAACCCCCCTCTGGCTTTCCCTACCTCCCAGTTACCCCCCCCTGGGTTTACCCCGCACCTACCTCCCTACTACACCAAACCCGGCTTCCTACCTCCCCCCAGCTAAACCCTTCCCGGGTTTCCCCAACCCACCTTTCCCCCCTACTACCCCCAAAAACCCACCTGCTACCTAACCTTCCCCAATACCCCCCATGGGGGGTTTCCCCTCCCTAACCCAAACCCCCCTGTTTGCCCCTACCAAACCCACGGCTACCACCCCCCTGGTTTTCCCTTTCCCCGGTTGCCGCTACCTACCTCCCCAGCTACCCCCAACCCTGGGTACCTTCCTCCCTAGCACCTCCCTGGTTGGGCCCAGCTACCTACCCCCTAGTAAACCTACCTGGCTACCTACCTTCCCCACTACCTTTCCCCGGTTGCCCACACCCACCCCCCCTAGTTTAAACCCCCCTACCCGGCAAACCCCCTTTCTGCACCTTTCCTTTCCCCATTTCCTCCCCTTGGTTGGGCCAGCTAACCTTTCCTCCCCACTAACACCAAACCCGGCTAAACCCACCTTTCCCCAGCACCTCCCTTTGCCCAAAACTACCTACCTCCTAACTACCAAACCCACCTGGCGCCCTCTTTCCTTCCCCAATACCCCCAATTTCCCCCCTACCCACCCCCCCAAAATTTCCAACCCCACCTGGGTCCCCCCGGGCTACCTACCTCCCAGTTTTTTTCCCCCTGAGACCGTTTCCCCACCTCCCTAGCTACCAAACCCCCACCTACCTCCCTTCCCTCCCCCTTTAACTACCACCCCCTGGGTACCCCCCCCCCCCTTCTGCCCTACACTTCCCCCCGAAATACCCCTACCTGTCCCCCCCCCCTTTTACCTAACCCCCCGTAGGGCCAACACAAAGGTGGGGGGAGAGGGGGGCCACATACATCAATCTGTTTGCCAGTTACTACCTCCTAGATCCCAACATTCCTGGTACTACCTCACCTGCACAGCTATCCTCCTAGTCACTAGACCACTACCTGGCTACCTACCTCCTAGCTATCTCATGGTTTTTTTTTGGCCAGTTACCTACAACCTGGTACCAGACCTGGTACCTCTGGTTGCAGCTACTACGTCCTAGCTACAACTATGGCTATACTCCTAGCTACTCTGGTTGCAGCTACCTCCCTCATAGTACAAACTACCTGGCTGTACTACTCTAGCTACTACTGGTGCCACTACTAACCTCTGTTCCACCTACTGGTACCACTCGTGGCTCAACTCTCGTTCTCCCTTGTTGACAGCTAAACTCTAGCATCTCATACTGGCCTATTCTCCTAGCTACTTTGGTTGGCCCATAAGACCTCCTATGCTACAAACTACTGGCTACACTACCTTCTAGCTACATCATGGATTGCCAGGCTACCTACTCTCCCTAGTTACCACCTACTGGCTACACCTCCGTGGCTAAGACTCCTATTTACCTCCGCCAGGTTGACCAGTACTACTTCTCGCTATCACTATGGCTATTCTATAGCTACCTTGGTTGCCCAGTACTACCTCTAGTACACTACCTGGTACCTATTTAGCTACCTCCGTGGTTGCCGCTACCTACTCTCAGTTACACCTATGGTACATAGTTGGCTACTACGTCGCGTTATCCATGGTGAAGCTTCCTATCCCTAGTATCACCTACCTGGCTACCTACATCTAGACCTCCCTGGTTGATTCCTACCTCCTGAAAACTACTGGGCTACCTACCTTTAGTACTCCTGGTTGCAGTACTACTCCTGTTCATCTGGGAACCACCTACGCTACCTACTCCTAGATACCTCCCTGGTTGACCAGTACTCCTCCTAGCTATCCAACCCATACCTGGCTACCTAACTCCTAGCTACTCCCTGGTTGCCAGATGTACTTCCGCCTAGCTACCATACCTGGATGATGGTACCTTACCTCCATAGATCCCACTACATGGCTTACTACCTCCTAGCTCCACCTATGGTGCCATGGCTATACCTCCTAGTTACATGACTGGTTACCTACCTCTGCTAACACCTATGGTGCCTACCTCCTTAGCCTACCACGCCTGGCTACTACTCCCTAGCCTACACTACTGGTCCGGCAAAGTACCACTTATGTTGGCTCACAATCGGATATCCTACCACTGGTGAGCTACCTAGTATGGGAGGGCTATACCACCTACTTTTCAGGGACCCAAAGGGGGTCATTTTACCATTTTTTCGGCATCATGGATTGGGGAGTTTTTAAACAAGGGAGTGGAAAGGTAGGACGTTGCTAAAAAAAGATGAGGAGTTCTAGGTGTTTGTGTTTGTGGAATTTGGGCAGGGGGCGAGTTGTGTTGGGAGAAGTCATCATGGAAAGGTTGGGACGGATGGAGAAGAAGTAAAAGGGGGCAACGTGAAGACTCATCAGGACAAGACCTTTCAATGTTAAGTTACTCACTGTAACTGCTTGTTATACCACTATATGGTCATGTAGGAGTAATATTGGTTTTTTGAAATAAATTTTTTCAGTGCCGTTTGTGTATTATTCAGTTTTTTATTTAGGGGGGGGGGGGCAATGTGGGTCAGGGGGGGGAAATTGTAGGGGGGCCCAGACGTTTAAGCTGTATGGGGCCCAGAAATTTCTGTTGGCGGCCCTGGGTATAAGTTGAGAAAAAAATAAATAATAATACAGTTTTGGGCCCTGATGGCAAATCTAGTTCCACTACGACTACTCCTGCTCAGGCAGACCACATTTAAATTGCGGGCTGTTTAGGGTTATGCCCCAGGGCGACATGTTGGGGGTCGAATGCGTATTTTTTTTTATGGCGCCCACAACGGTTTAAATAGAAATTTGAAAAGTGTAGAAATCGAAGATTTTTGGGCTTAAAGGCTTATGGGGCCAAGTCGGCGTTTTTTCTTTGCCCCTACAAATGTTTTTGGGGCATTAAACCCTTGTAAATGGCAAAAATCTGCCGTATTTTACATCTTTCTATATTATTTGAATTGGTGTCGGCGCCCAAATAAAAAAAAAAAAAAACATTCGAATTCATACATGTCGCCCTAGTGTTGTTTGTCCCACATTCATAAAATTTGTTAATATTCAAATTGGGCGACACGCCCCCAGCCCCCCCAATTTTGGCACTTAAAAAGTGATGGTTGGCACCAATGCGTAAAAACTTCACAAATGAGTCCCATACATGGGGGAAAAAAAAAGGTAAAACACTCACTTTTTGCGCTTTGCTCCCCGAAGGTGAAAAAGCCCAAAACATGTCACCCAAAAGTGTCATGAAGGTTCAGATGGAAAATTATGCGCCCCCGTGAGGGAAAATGTGACAAGTGGTTTGGCCCAGTTTTAAACCCCCTAGTCTCAAAAACTGGTGTGATGTTAAATATTTAAAAAGTGTTAGTAGATGGACGTCCCAGTTTTGGAATAAAGGCGGCGGTGGTTTTAAGAAAGCCATATAGTAATATAACACCTTAATGTCAATGATAGGAAAAGCTTCTGCATAGAGATCTATGTTAATTTCCATTTTCAATCAACTTATAGCTGGATGTAGAATTTTTCCCCCCCCCTTTGCCCCTTTTTAGTGTGTCCCTTTTTCATTACTGGCTTAGTTCCAGTTTTGGATGTCTTTGCACAGGCAGATGTACTAGTTCCCTATTCTTTGCAGAATTGTTTAAGCTGTCAAAAACTTCACAGGATCTGAGAGTGGAAAGTTATTTTCAAGTTTGCCCACAGATATTTACCTGCTTTGAGGTTTTTTTCTTATGCGTTTGTCTTTTTAACCCCTGGGGGTATAGAAAAAAAATTTATCCAAATTGTGTTTGTGCAGTTTTTCCCTTTTTACCCCTTTTTTTTGTTAAAGGGCCTGTAATAGATTATGCCCCCTTGTGGGGAAAGCTAGGTCAGAATGCTGTTTCCAGTGCTTGTCCCTTGGGATGTTCCCATGCACGGGTTTTCGGCCGGTTTTTTCAGCGGTTTGCGGTTTTTCAGACCGCCTGAAAAAAACCCTCGAAAAAGAGCAAATTGTGTCATGGAAAAACCCGTTGAAAATCCCCCCTGCCCGGGTTTTTTTGTCGGCGGTTTTTTCCCCCCGCGGTCGGCCCCCAAAAAATTTTAAAAAACCAATTTCCCTCCGGTTTTCAACGGAAATTTTGCTTGGAAAGTGAAGGGGGAGGGTTTTTTTTGCTGTGCGGGGAGAAAAGGTTCCCCCCCCCCCCCGGGGGGGGGGGGACGGCCCCAAAAAAGGGGGAAATCAGGCCGCAAACCAAGGTATTTTTCCGTGCAGTGGGAAGCACCCTTATTCTGTAAGATGTGTAGTTTTATTTTTATTTAATGCTTTCAAAATTGGGGTTTTTTTTAAACCCCGCCCCTTGAGGGTAGCCCGCCCCCTAATGAAAACCCATTATGATATGTGAATAAGTCAGTTAGGCGGGGTAGTCTTTTGGGGGGGGGGGGTTAAAAACAGTATGAAAAAGATTTGGGGGTAAAGTTAAAAATGTGATTTTTTTGAATAAGGGCAGCGCTGGGAACGTGTCTGAATGCTTGTGTGCCCCCAGAAAGGGGGGATAATACGGTTCTTTTAAAGGGGGGCCCCCTTGAAAACAAAAATTTTTGGTAAACCTGTCCAAAAGCAGTTTATGTTGATTGTGGTAGATCTTTTAGAAAAGGGGCTGGCAGATTGAATTTTTTTCGTAGGGAAAGACTAAGAAGAATTTACAATTTATTCATTTTAATCCCTGGTTATGCTGGGTTAAGGAGTCCAGTAGGCGGTCTTATCAGTGTTGACAGTTTTTATTGGTTTGATAGATGGCGTCAAAACAGATAAGAGCCCATTGGATCTTAAACCCCAATAAATTCTACCGAATCTTTTTTCACCACAGAACTATATATTAATATGCTCAGTTTCTTCTGCTCTATATCATGCTATCAGCACATCTAATAGCACTTTTAATGTGATAGGCTCTCTTTAGCCAGGGCCAGGGTAGGCAAAAAAGAAAAAAAATTATGCTTACCTACCTGTCCCCCCTGTGGCGTTGAGGTCCCCCGGATCAGTCCTCTTTCTTTTGGGGTTTCCTAACCTGGGGAGAGATTGAAAGGGGAAAGGAGAGGAAACCTCTCCCATTGTTAGGAGAGAACCCCGAAGTGAAAAGGGTAGATGTGGGATCTTTTGGTGCGGCAGTGGTGGGGGACAGGTAGGTAAGTATCATTTTATTTTTTATAAAATTTTTTTCCCCCTTTTGTAATTTTTTTAAATTGGATAAAACCCCTTTTAAATTTTATGTTTGGTGGAATATTTAGCAACCACTCCCATGTACTTTTTAAATTTGTATAAAAAGAATTTTTTTAGATCTCTTGCCTTCAAGTTATTACCAGGACATTGACTTGTCAGCAGTTAAACCCTACAGATTTGGTTGGTCTCAAACGACCACATTTTTAGGTCTGTTTAATCCCCAAAATGCAAATATTTTATTAAACTGAAGAAAAATAAGGGATCCAATGGGGTGAAAAACCAGGGTTTGAAAGGGAGGAGTGGAAGACAAGCTGCAGGACCGGATGAATTCTACTACAAATGAGCAGTAACATGGTCAGGAAAGCGGGGGGCATGATGGAAAATTTAAATAAGGATTTTAATTTATGCCTCTGTTGAATTTCAGGAAATGGGGGGGCACATTTGAAACCCAAAGGGAGCTTAACATACAACTTTTGGTTCTACAGATTGGTCTTGAAAAGCAGAGTATGAACAGTTTAGTATTACATAATACTGTATTCACTTTATAGAAATGTCTTCACTTTGATACTAGAGGATATTTTCTGCTGATCAGTTGATTCACCCAATGTGATTTATTGTTTCTACATGCGATATTTCAGCTAATACAATGAAAAACAATAATGTTTATCTGACATTTGGGGTGCCCATGTTAAAAGCAATTGTTTTTTAAATTTATTAATTTTGTTTTGAAATTTTTAAAAGAATACCCCAGAAGTATTTTGTTTCCACCAGATTATAATGATTGTTTCATTTATGGTGTCCTCAATAAATCTTAAAAATCCCCTTTTCAGGTTTTCTCTTAAATTTAAAGTAAAAAAGCAAAAATGTGTAAAGCTCTGCTACTTTTCTTTATATACCAGAACACTGTACAATGTATTGCATGGTAATTGAATGAGACTGAAGTGATACAGAGTTAAAAGGTGAATAGTAAAGAAGGTCAGGAGTGTGAAAAATGTAATTAGTTCAGCAACCATGGGAACATCTCTAAGTCAATGTTCTGAGCCACTCGATGTTCAATTAAATTGCAGAAAAATATTGTGACCTAATGTTCACTTGATGTTTCTTCACTTTGACCTCACTAACTATAGGGGGGTTAAGGGACATTTCTGTATGAAAAGTCCCCGTTTGACCCGTAATTGCCACCATAGAGAAAAAAAAGGGGGCCATCTTATCAGAGGCTTTTTATCTTTGTTTCAGGAATTTTAAAAATAAAACTATAGCTTTTGTATGTCTTTAGGAAGGCTTTTAGCTGCCTTTAGTAATAAATCTTGCACCATATCAGTGCACTCCCTATTTCCTTTTTATTTGATTAGGGTCATTGACAGTATAGAGCTGGAGGCTGCACCCGTCCTTCAGATAGAAGAAAACGTCAGCGTTAGGGGCCCTTTACACGGCACAGGACAAAAACCACACGGCCGCAGGGGGACGGCTTTTCTCTGCGGTTTACGGAGAAAAGCCCTCCCCCTTCACATAGACATGTTTAAATTCCGTCCGAAAACCAGATGGAAGAATAAACATGTTTTATGTTTTTTGGACCGCCGGCGGTCTGAAAAACCATCAGGCGGAAAATCGGTGCAGTGGGGACCGCTGCAGGGATTTTCCATTAAAGTCCGTGTAAAAGTTTTTCAGCCGGTTTGCAGCAGGTTTTCAAAACCGAAAACTGGCTGAAAAACCGTGCCAGGCCAGAAAAAAAATGGAACGTTTTAGTAGTTGCAGTTGGGGAGCATAGAGAGCAGTCAGAGTGAAGAAAGCTGAGGCAAGTGACACCTTAGGCTATGTCTACACTGCACAGGAAAACGATCGTATCTTAGGTGCTTTTAGTTTTTTAAAGCGCCGAAGATACGATCGTTCCTGCGGCCCCATAGATAGCAATAGGAAAGACGAGCCGCAGTCTACACAGCTAGTCTTTTCTCTGCCCGTCTTTCAGCAGCGCCGTATTATACAACATGTTGTACAATACGCCGGCGCTTCTTGTTTTCTTGCCGTCTTCCCATACATTACAGGACGTCAGGAAAACGAGAAGTGACCACGGTTTTTGTACAAAAACCACAGTCCTGCATCGGAGAAAAACCGGCCGCATTTGGGCCTTTTTTTGTCCGATGCAGTGTAGACATAGCCTTATAAGTAAGAAAGCTAGCAGTGAAGAGCCTCTGCAAGTAGGCCTGTAACAGAGCCAGGGCACTCCTGAACCAGGGAGCAAAAGACAGAGACTACATATAGACAGAGAGGGAAACTGCCATCCCACAGGCGAGCTGCCAAAGATGTGCTGAATACACCAGTCAGAGAACCCCACAGACAGTAGTTGCAGATGAGAGACTTGTGCTTAAGGCTATGTAATCACTGCACACAAAAATGTCCATTTTTTCATAGTTTTTTCGTTTTATAAAAACGCTAAAAAACGACTGAAAGCAGCTGCTTTAGACTTGAATAGTAAAACCGTCCTGCTGTCTCCACTAAGCTTTTTTCTGCTCGTTTTTGCTGCTGGTCGTTTTTTGAGCGGGGCAGAAAATGAACTATTTGAGTCTATCACTGTGTTTCCACTGCACAGAAACCCATCAGTTTTTTTGAGTTCTTTTTTATAATGCTGTTTATGTCTGCAAAGAAACACGCCAATAAACGCAAAAAGTGCCAAAAAAACAGCCGTTTTTTTCAGCTGATTTTGACAGGCAGTGGACAAAAAACTCAGTTTTATGAATGTTTTTAGGATTTGATTTTCTGGTCATTTTTTGTCCACTGCAGTGTAGACATAGCCTTAATGGGGTTTTGCCACGATGTAATGTTGACATGGGATCCTCCAAAATGGGTATTTAATCACTTTTCTAAATATATGTGATTACAAAAATTGCAGCCTGAGAGAGCTACAGGATGCCTTACCTGCCCTTAGTTACTTAAAAGCTTCTATTAGATACGACCTGACAAGAGCTGCTGGCAGGGCTTGCACAGAGAAAGCTTCTTATCTGATGAGACTGAGCTGCAGAAGCTTTCAAGGCACCGGGTAGAAATATGTTGTGTTTTGTATACAGAATCCACTAGTTGTAGTGTAATTATCTGAGTAGATCCCTGCTTTATCTGATGACAGAGAACATGAAGAAGCTTTCAAGCTGCTGTGGAGAAAGCTGTTGTCTTTTGTATACAGAATCCACAAGTTGTAGTTTGATTATTTGATTGAACATTTCACACGATCCCTTATGCAGCTCTGTGCTCTGGCTGTGTCTCTCTCTCTCTCTCTCTCTCAGCTAGGGTGGCTTGTTTACATTTGCTTCTTAGCAGATAAGGCACATCCTGGCAAAACCCCTTTAAGAAAGCTAGCAGTGAACAGCCTCAGCAAACAGGGAGAGCCAGGGCACTCCTAAACCAAGGAGCAAAAGACACAGAAAGACTATATGTGGACAGAGAGGGAAACTGCCATCCCACAGGCGAGCTGCCAAAGATGTGCTGAATACACCAGATAGAGAACCCCACATATAGGAGTTAAGGAGAAAAACGCAGAACACGCCAAAAATGCACAGCTTTTGGCAGGCAGTGGATAAGAAACTCAGTTTTATAAATGTTTTTAGGATTTGGTTTTTATTGAGTTTTTTGTCCACTGCCGTAAAGGCTGAATTCAATGATTGTCTGAAGTGTCACTATTGTCTTATTACAATAGTAGTACTGCCAATGTTGCCTTGATACAATAATATAGGTTTAGAACAGCACCGAATGTCCTCTGCTTCCGTTCATGCAACACTTTCCATGCATCAGACCGCCAAAAAATGAGGAAGGCCCATACCTCATATCCAGATATAGATAGAAAAAATGCAAAGTGGCGTCAGCATCAGTGTTCTTTATTGCAAGATCCCAGAGTACAAAAAATAGCAGCAACGTTTCGACTCACAAACGAGTCTTTGTCAAGCTTGACAAAGACTTGTTTGTGAGTCGAAACGTTGCTGCTATTTTTTGTACTCTGGGATCTTGCAATAAAGAACACTGATGCTGACGTCATTCTGCATGTTTCCTATCTAATGTTGCCTTGATGTCAGCCTAGGGAAGACTCTTTCCATTAGAGGCATTACTTATACAGGTGAATATAGTGTCATATGAAAGCAGTATTCAGTGGCATATGCAGTGCTTACTGCTCTGTGAAAATGGGAACTGTGGGGACCATATAGACTTTATGCACATGGATAAACCAAAACAACATGCATTTTAGGGCAAAACCACATGCAAATTGACTGCAAAATCTGAGGATTTTAGAATGTGGTTGTGAAAATTTTGGTCAGGCTTTGGAATGGCTTGATTTCTTTTTTTAAACCCTGTAAAAATGGATTTGAATGGATGTTTACTATATTCCAGAAAAAATCCCAGAGTTTTCCCATACTGTTTTTTTCACACACTTGCTACAATTAATAGTTCATGATCATAAACCAAATTGTAATAAAGGCTAACTTAAAATAATTTTTTGGCTCCGCTTTGCATTGCTTCGTTAAAAAAAATCCTACATTCCTGCATATTTGTCTTGAAGCTCTGTGTAGTTTGAAGCAAATTCTTTTGGAAACGGTATGGGGATTGTTGAAGCTCATGTTGTCATTCAGCCCCGTTCATTCGTCCACTCCGCTTAAGCTACCCCTCGGGAAACCCTTCTTGTGTCTGGGGGGTAAGGGGGAAGTAAATGCAAAAAAATGCATAAAAGGTACTGATGTGATTTGTGTGCATTTTGAGCTTGCTGTAGTGAGTGTAAGGCTACAAATAGCTTTGTCAGTATTAATTTGAATCTGGGCATAAAATCATCCTATGGGCATTGCCGTGATATTGGTAACATTTTATTTTGTTTGCAGATTGTGTTTCGGAGGGAAAGGATGTGCATTATTTACACGAGAGCAAAGAAATATCTGAGTTCATCAGTCAAGCCCTGAAGTTTTATTAGGAGTTTGGAAACAGAATAATGTTGACAATATTTTGGGGAAGGTTTATTGTTGGTAAATTCTCCTGTTTTTCAGTTTACAACACTGTTATTTATTTTATAATGTAAGTTTATTTGCTGCAGCATTTACAATATATTAAAACCTTAAAGGTGTTGTCTCACCATATTGTTTCACTGAGCCAAAAGCAGCTTTCATTCATGCATCCTGTCACTTCCTGGTCAGCAGGGGCATTGCTAGGGTTCCAAAACATCCGGGGCTCGGGCCCTTAAAGGGGTTGTCTCGCTAAAATGATTGGGTTTTAATTTAAAAAGTTTTTTAAAAAACAAGCAGCTTTGAAATTTAGTTTCATTAAAAATGCCAGTTTTGATTTCCTGTTATTGTATGCATAGCCCTGAAAATCCCTATGCAGCAACTGTTGATCTTTATCTCACTGGCTGTCGTGCTGATGACTCTTGTTTCTGAATACGGGTCTGAGCACAGACCCCCTCCCACACAGTAGCTTCTGTAGGGGGGGAGGGGGGGGCTCGGTTTGTTAGCTGGATTAACCCTGTGTGTGCCTGTCCCCCTCTCTTACACAGTTTAAGGAGAGCAGGATGGGGGGATCTGTATCAGAAATTTGGACAGAGTGAAGTGTTTTTATATAATCAGATGTGTTGTGGAGCTCTGACTAACTAATAGAACAGTCAGGGGGCATGTGAACGGTTCATCCCCTTTCCCCTGCTCTTCTTATTAGTGACAATTGTATTATAAAAAATCACTTCACATGCCTGTGTTGTTCTAACAGGGGTAAGTAAATTAAGTCTTGAAAGGGATAAATGGCACTCACGGTAAAACCCCATCGTTGCCCCTGAACTCCTCGTTGTTTCACCTGGTTTGTAGCAGGCTCCCGGGTTTCCCAACCACAACCCTTTAGACAAAGTTAAGCAAAAAAAAATTTCACTGAAGGGGAACCAGCGCTTCCAGGAAAAAAGAGTGCAAAAATTTTTTGAGTGCTTACATAACCCACACCATTTTGGTAAAAAAAAATGGTTAAAATCCAACGCGTTTCGGGTGGCATCGACCCTTTGTTCCGGCAAAATTACTTTGCTGACAGGTGACTTAAATAGTAAAGGGGAGGTACAGTAATTCATCTTTCCGTTCAGACTTTTAAGACATACATTAAAATACTTAAAAATATATTAGTTTCCTTTGTAGAGAAATAATGAATAATACAGAAAAAACTTTTTAGCTGTGTCTAGTTAATTATATACCCCGGTCTTTCCCGAAGTTTGGGACCGGACGGGTCTGTGTCAACTTATTTTCCCAAAATGCGCTTGGCATGCTTTTACGGGACGCCCCTCCCCGCCTTTTGGGCTTATACATTTTTTCCCAATGCATAACGGGAACCCATCAATAACCATTATGTTCTTCTATGAAATGTTTCGTGACTCCCAATGGTGAGTGTGCCCTTTTGTATGTGTGCTTATGTTAAACACACGTGTTTTAAATTTTGAATCGTACTCCCAAATGTATTTTTTTTTTGCAGGTGTACATTGTAATTGTACACAAATGGTCAATCGCAGTTGTGATTGCTGATCTTGATGCATCGTTATCTAATCGTAAAATCTGCACTTTTTTTGTGTTTTTTTCAGATATTACACCTTTTTTTTTTTCCCGGGAAAAAACCCCACTGTGGTTTAACCAGGTTTCATTTGTGTTCGGTCACGAATCTTAGGGTAAAAATATTTTTGCTATGGTCTTATTTTCCTTTTTTTTTTTTTTT
Organism: Phyllomedusa bahiana; assembly: GCA_025379985.1. Taxonomy (NCBI): domain Eukaryota; kingdom Metazoa; phylum Chordata; class Amphibia; order Anura; family Hylidae; genus Phyllomedusa; species Phyllomedusa bahiana. The sequence goes on from JAODAL010011522.1 coordinate 73,263, forward strand.
TGTACCATGGAAATTCCTTCATCTAAAATTTTGCTAGACACTATTTGTCTGAGTATTTTTAAATTTTTTTAAAAAAAAACCTTTTTTATTTTAAAAAATTCTGGCTGAAAGGTAGAAAAGATACTTCTTTTTTGGGGTTTCTTTTATTTTTAACCCTTAATAGACTTGCTGATTTTTTGCTTCTTTTTCTTTTTGGCCCTTTTTTAAATTGTTTATTTGTTTTCCCCCTTTTTTCAGTTTTGATCAAAATTTTTTTATTTGCTTGTCATATTCATTGTCATTGTCAACCCCTACGTTCTGTAGTTTCCCCCAGGGGGATAAAATTAGCGGTGAGTGGGTGACAGCTGTCTGCTCAAGGGTGGTGTTCCCCGTGTAGACTTCCTATATAAGGATGTGGACCCCTTTCCCCATCTGTTACCCGACAGTCAAATTTAAGGAAAGAAATCTCTCATGTTCAACTGGTATGTGAATCTAAGATTGACATCGTTTTTGTTAAATTGAAACAAAATCCGGTATGGAGCCACCGCGCCCCCAAAACAATAAGGAGGTCTCAATGTAGCCCCTCCCAGCCCCACCGATCAGAAATGGTTAAACAGAACCAATATAAATCTGCCCCACCCGCCATCATCAGGTTGGTAGAAGGTGACCACAGCACCCTTGGGGGACTCCCAGCATTTTTTAAAAAATTCACCATTGAATTCAAATAGTTGCTCTCATGGGGAAGTCAATGCACCCCAAATAAAAATTTGGGGGCTCATCATGTATGCACTACTTTTAAAATGGTATTGTACGCAGTTTTTGGGTGTGTTTGGTACCCTAGTACAGACCCCCACATCTAAGTCAACCATGTTAATTCTCACCCCAAACAAAATCATTGAAAATTTTTAAAACCCCGGGTGTATCCTTAAATTTCCCCGGGGGTTTTGCCACACCGAGGTTGTAGGCATACCACCCATTGTTGAGTCTTTCAAAAAGACTGCCGCAGTAAAACAATGGGGCGAAGAAGGGGGGGAAAAACCCCCTTAGGGGGTTTTGGGGGGACACCAAAAAAAGTGGGGGTTTTTTGGGATTTTAATCTAAATAATATTTCTCCCCTTTTAGATATTACACCCAGGGGAACTCCCCCCTGAAAAAATTTTTTTCGTCTAAACCCCATTTCCTTATGGGATTTTTTGTCCCTTCGATAGGTTTTAAATGTCACAGGTTTCATAAATAGTTTTTTAAGAGTCCAGTATCCCTCCAGCATTTTTACCCCCCCTTTTCCATTTTTTTTTTTAAAAAAGTTTTTGTTTCTCCTTAATTCATTTATTGCTATGCTTTCTTTTTTGTTAAATTGTTTTTAATGTATTTTTTTATTTTTGCTTTTCAAAAAATTTTAGTCTCCTCCATGACACTCTAAAAGTTCATGGCATTAACTTAGCTTTTAGGGGTAAAAAGGGGTTACTCTGCCGTGATGGATCTGTACTTCATCCTCACTAGAAAAATTTTCTGCCGTTGTTCTTTGAGGGTAAGAAAATTGGGGGTTCAGTAAAAGACAATCTTTTTATTTATCACAAATTCCCTCCCAATTCAAAAATGTCCCTTATTTGTATCCGCCTTATCTTATCTTTATCTCTGAAGTGTCTCTTTACCCTGAGAAGCTGACAAACTTGTTTAAGGGCCAGCATTGTACAAATAGGCTGAAATGGTGTGTGGGGGGAAATTTAAACCCTTCTTTATACTTTTAGCTGCCCTCCCTCAATATGTGGGGGGTGGCACACATATACTTGGTCCCCAAAATGTTATGTCTTCTTTTTTATTGCAGCCCCCCCTTTTTTTTTTCCGTGTTTCCCCCCTCCCCTTCTCGTACTCCTTTTTTGGGATTTCCCACGCCTCTTTTTTCTCCATAATTGAGCATTCTACTTTTATGGTTGATCTTTTAATGGAGGAACAAACGAAACTGAGGTACCTGTTTGTGTATATCCCAGTTGAGAAACTGACCTCTTTTTTTGTCTTTGAATCTCCCCGAATTTTTTAGGAAATTTATCTGGTTTTCTTTGACTTCCAATGTATACTTATTTTTTTTAATCATCATTGTCCCGTTTATATTTCGTCTTTTAATTTCCAAAAGTGAACCTAACTGGAGATATTTTTTTTATGTTTCTTCATGCTTATTTTAAGGTCTTTCCCTTTTTTGAAATTTTTCAACTTTTCCTTTTTTTCATTATTTTTTCCGTATTCCTTGTTTCTTAGATTCTATTCCCTATGGTTTTTATGAAATCGATCGAGCAGGAAAATTAATATTTCATTCCATTGCTTTAGAAAGCCCCTGTGTACGTAAATGAGGGTAGTTTTTTTTAAACGTAAAACCCTTGGGTTTTGATGGCTTTTCCAGGGAAAATTAAAAGGGAAATTTTTTTTTTCCCCCAGAGTTTTTTTTCTTGCAACTGGCTTTTTCTAGGGCTGCTAAAGGGTTTCATTTCGTTTCATCTTGTATATTTTTAACTGTTGGGGAAACACTTCAGCCAGTTTAGCTTCCTTATCCCTATTAAAAAAAAAAAAAAAAAAAAAAAAAAAAAAAGGGAAGCAAAAAATATGACCTGTGTGGGTCAGCACCAAAATTTTTAATTGCGGAGTGCAAATAGTTAAAGGTGCTTTGCAATTAGGAAAAGCCCACGTGGGGCACGTGATCCCAAAGGTTGGGACATGGGGAAATAAATAAAGTCTTTTAAGGGTAAGGATCACCGTAAAAAACCCCTCAGTTGCACTGGACTCCTCGTTGTTTCAACTGGTTTTTTAGCGCACGGCTCCCCCTTTCCAACACAAGCCTCTTAGACAAAAAGTTAAACAAAAAAATTTCACTGAATGGGACCGTATGTTGCAAAAGTTAGACCCGTTGTTTTTTTGTCCATTGTGTGGGGTTTGTAAGCACTCAATAAATTTTTGCACTCTTTTTACGGGAAGCGCTGGTCCCATTCAGTGAAATTTTTTTCGCTTAACTCTTGTCTAAGAGGCTTGTGGTTGGAAGCCAGGGAGCCGTGCGCTACAAACCAGTGTGAAACAACGAGGAGTCTCAGGTGCAACTGATGGGCGTTTACCGGTGAGTGCCATTTATCCCTTACAAAGACTTATATTTACTTACCCATGTCTCCAACCTTTGGGATCACTGTGCACCACGTAGCCTCTCTCATAATTGCAAAGCACCGTTAACTATTTGCACTCCTGCAACTTAAATATAGAGTGCATGACCCACACAGGTACATATATTTTGCTTCCCTTTTTTTTTTTTTTTTTTTTAATATGGATAGAGAAGCTAAACTGGCTGAAGTGTTTGGCCCAACAGTTAAAAATATACAAGATGAAGACGAAATGTTAACCCTTTTAGCAGCCCTAGAGAAAGCTCAGTTGCAAGAAACTAAACTCTGGTGGGACAGAAATTCCCTTAATGTTTACCTGGAAAAAGCCATCATACCCAGAGGGTTACGTTTAAAAAAACTACCCTCATTTACGTACACAGAGGACTTTCTAAAGCAATGGAATGCAATATTAACTTCCTGCTCGATCGATCTCATAAAACTCATAGTGGAATATGAATCTAAGAAACTAGAGGAACTACAGGTACAAATAGATGAAACAAAGGAAAAGTTGCTAAAATTCAAACAAGAAGAGACCTATAATAAGCATGTAGAGAACATTAATAAAAATATCTCCAGGTTAGAGTTACACATCATGGAAATTAAAAGATCGAAATATAAACGGGACTATGATGATTACGAAAAAAATAACGTATACACTTGGAAGTACGAAAGAAAACCGAGATCAATTCTAAAAAATTCAAGGAGATTCAATAGACAAAGAAAAGAGGTCAGTTTCTCAGACTGGGACTATACACATACAGGTACCTCAGATTCAGATTGTTCCTCCATTGAAAGATCAACCACTAGAAGTAGAAATGCTCAACTTATGGAGAATAGAAGAGGCTGTCAGGAAGTCCCAAAAAACGGAGTACGAGAAGAGGAGGGAGGAAACACGGTAAAAAAACGGGGAACTGCAACGAAAAAGAAGACATAACAGATGAGGACCACAGTATATGTGTGCTCACCCCCACTATATTGACGGAGGGACAGCTCAAAGTGATAAAGAAGGGTTTAAACTTTTCCCCCACACACCATTTCAGCCTATTTGATACAATGCTGGACCTTAACAAGTTTGTCAGACTTCTCACGGTAAAGAGACACTTCAGAGATAAAGATAAAGATAAGGCGGATACAAATAAGGACATTATTGAATTAGGAGGGGAATTTGTGAATGAATATGAAAGATTGTCTTTTACTGAACAACAATCGTTGCTTACCCTCAAAGAACTACAGGCAGAAAATGTTTCTAGTGAGGATGAAGTACAGATCCATCACGGCATGAGTAACCCCCTTTATTATCCCCTAAAAGCTAGAGTTAATGCCATGGACACTTTTCAGAGTGTCATGGAGAGAGATCTAAAAATTTTGAAAAGTAAAAATAAAAAATACATTAAAAAAAAATTAACTAAAAAAAAAAGCTGGGAAAAGAATGAATTAAGGAGAAAAAAAAAATTTGATTAAAAAAAAATGGGAAATAAGGGGGGTAAAATTGCTGTGAGGGTTTACTGGACTATAAAAAAACTATTTTAAATGATACCCGAGTGACATTTAAAAACCTATGTAAGGTGACAAAAATTCCCATTAAGGAAATGAGGTTAAAGACTGAATAAAAATTATTGCAGGAGGGAGTTGCCCTGGGTGTAATATCTGAAAAAGGAAAAAAATATTATTTAGATGTAAAATACCCAAAAACCCCTTCCCTTTTTTTGGTGTCCCCCCAAAAAACCCTAAGGGGATTTTTTTCCCCCCAGGGCTTGCCCCCCTTTTCTCTTTCTGCGGCCCCGTCTTTTTAAAGGAAATCAAAAGGGTGGGGGGGATGATGCCTTTCAAACCCCCTGGTGTTTCAAAAAACCCCGGATACTTGGAAAGGGTAGCACCGGTGTTAAAAATTTTAATGATTTTGTTTTTGGGTGAGAATTATCATTTGGTTTAGTTTGATGTGGTTAGTCTGAAATCCCGGATACCCCAGTCACACCCAAAAACTGCGGGTTTCAATTTTCCCTTTTAAACGTTGTGGCTTTCTTTATGGGCCCCTCAAATTTTTATTTGGAGGCATTGACTTCTCATGGGGGAGCCCAAAAAATTTTTAATTCAAAAGGTTTAATTTTTTTATCAAATTTCTGGGAGTCCCAATGGGTGTAGTGGGGTTTTCCCCTTTTTCTAGCCAAACCCGAGATGGGTGGTGGGAGCGCAGTTTATTTATGGCTTTTGTGAACCCCTTTTCTGAGTCGGTGGTCTTTTTAAAAGGGCGCTTCATTGACGGGTCCTTATTGTTTGGGGTCGCGATGTGGGTCCCTTTCCGGATTTTGTTTTTTTATGTTAAAAAACAAAAGATGTCAATCTTTGATTCACCCTTTCACGTTTAACCCTGGGGAGATTTCTTTCCCTTTATATTTGAAATGTCGGGTTAAAGCAGATGGGAAGGTGCCCCATCCTTTTTATAGGAAGCCCTTCACCGGGAACACCCCCCTTAGAGCAGACAGGCTGTCCCGACTCACACGCTTAATTTTATCCCCCTGGGTAAAAACTACAGAGCCTTTGGGGGGTTTCACAGATGAAAAAAGGAAAATGAAAAAACAAATAAAAATTTATAGATACAAGGGCTGAAAGAAAGGGGATATACAAATTAAAAAATTTAAAAAGGGGCCAAAAAGAAAAAGAAAAAAAAAACTCAGCAAGATCTAAATTTAAAGGGTTTTAAAAAAAAAAGGGAAACCCCCAAAAAAAAGTTGTTTTTTCTAACTTTCAGCCAGGAAAATTTTTTAAAATAAAAAAGGTTTTTTTAAAAAATGTAAAAATACTCAGACAAGATAGTTTTACTAGGCCCGAAAAATTTTGTGAAGGAATTTCCTTGTTTTGCACGCCCTGTAAGGACCATGCATAATTTTTCCCTTGGGTTTTTCTTTGACGAACCAAGTGAAAAAGGCTTAAAACCCAGTGGGCTTTTTTCCGTTAAAAAAATAAAAAGGTGTAATTTTCTGTAAATACACTTAAAAAAAAGGGCCGACTTTCACAGGGTTGATAAAAGATGCATCAAGATCAGGGAAAAAATTTATCAAATGCGATTTTTTTTCCATCTTGTGTTTCAATTTTCAAAGTAATACCCGCCAAAAAAAAAAATACATTGGTAGTACGATTCGAAAAAATTTTAAAAACAGGGGTTTTCTGAACATTTTGCACACATAGGCCAAAAAAGGGCACATCACCATTCGGGGTCAGAAACTTTCATAGAAGAACATAATGGGTTTATTTTTTTTGGGTTCCAATGTTATGCATTGGAAAAAAGTGATAAGCCCAAAAGTGGCGGCCCCATGGGAGCGGCTGTACGCCCGACGCGAAGCGCATTGGATATAAAGTTAGACCACGGACCGTTTCCCCGGCTAAATTTCCGGAATTTACCCGGGGTTTTATAATTTAAACTAGAAACAGTAAACTAGTTTTTTCTGTATTATTAAAGGGTTATTTTTTCTTCATTGGAACTAAATTTATGTTTTAGTTTTATTTTAGATGTATGTCTTAAATGTTGAACAGGAAAAAAATGGTAATTTTTTGTTTCCTCCCCCTTTTTATTTAAGTACCACGTCAGGCCCAAAATAAAGTTTTTTGTGAAAAGGGTTTCGTTTCAGCACCGAAAAAACGTTGGGTTTTTAAAATTTTTTTTTTGGGACCTTTTTATGTGTGTGGGGTTTTGTTTAAACACTTTAAATAAATTTTTTCACTCTTTTTTACCTGGAAGCGCTGGTTTCCCCCTTTGTGAAAATTAAATTTTTGTTTAAATCTGTCTGTTTTTAACAGAAATTTTTTTTGTTGTTGCTGGTTTTGGGGGGATTTGTATGCTAAGCATGGGGTATAGGAACACTTGCATCCCCTCTGCTCTGCTATTAGCATACACAGCTTCACAGACCTCGCCACACTCATAGATCAGCCCTCTCCTATCTCCTGTCTCCGTGGAGCTGATAGTGCAGCTATTCTAGCAGTGAGCAGTCTGCAGCAGACCTAGGCAGGTGTACACAGGGTTAACCCTGGCAGCAAACCCCCTCACGCTCCCCCTGCTGTATAGAAGTTATGGAGGAGAGCTTTCTGTGTGCTGAGGGGAGGTGGGAAGGGGGAGGAGAAGAGGCAGACAAGAAGCACGCCCCTGAATTCAAAAATCCTTTGCTGCCAGAAGCATTGAAGTAGGCTGAAAGCTTGTAATGAGACAACTCCTTTAAGTTTTTCTGAGTAGGGCTGGGTGCACACGGAATTTTTTGCGCCTCATTGTGAACTGCGGATGTATTTTTACAGAGAAAAACCTTTGTATGTAGGCTCAGGAGAACTATAAGTGATTACACTGCAGTTACATTTAGTGACTTACAGGAGACGTCTCTAAAGAGTTGTTCTCTTTCTCTTCTTCTTCTCCATCTGTCCCAGACGCCATGATGACTTCTGCCATCCACAACTCTTCACTTAAAAAATTACAAAACAAACATCTTAGACTCCTCATTTTATCAGCATTTCTCTACAATGTCCTATCTCTATACAAAATCCCCATCTATAGTGCCCCAAATGGTAATAATTACCCCCATGTAGGTAAATATTTGCCCCCTATAGCCAGGTCATAGTCCACTGTAGCCAGGTTGTAGCCCCTTTTAGCCAGGTTATTAGCCCCTCTAGCCAGGTTACTGCCCTCTGTAGCTAGGTTACTGCACCAGTAATATGCCCCCTGTAGCCAGTAATATGCTTCTTGTAGTCAGGAAATTAGCCCCCTGTAGCCAGGTTACTGCCCCCATAGCCACATAATATGCCCCCTGTAGCCAGTGATATGCCCCCCTGTAGCCAGTGATATGCCCCTCTGTAGCCAGTGATATGCCCCATTAGCCACATATGCCCCCCTGTAGCCAGTGACATGCCCCTTAGCTATATATGCCCCTTAGCCATATATGCTCCCTGTAGCCAGTGAAATGCCCCCTTAGCCAAAGATGCTCCCTGGAGCCAGGGACATGTCCCCTTAGCCATATATGCCCCCTGTAGCCAGTGTCATGCCCCCTTAGCCATATATGCTCCCTGTAGCCAGTGACATGCCCCCTTAGCCATATATGTCCCCTGTAGCCAGTGATATGCCCCCTTAGCCATATATGCCCCCTGTAGCCAGTGTCATGCCCCCTTAGCCATATATGCCCCCTGTAGCCAGTGACATGCCCCCTTAGCCATATATGCTCCCTGTAGCCAGTGACATGCCCCCTTAGCCATATATGCTCCCTGTAGCCAGTGACATGCCCCCTAGCCATACATGTCCCCTGTAACCAGTGACATGCCCCGTTAGCCATATATGCCCCCTGTAGCAAGTGATATGCCCCCTTAGCCATATATGCCCCCTGTAGCCAGTGTCATGCCCCCTTAGCCATATATGCCCCTGTTGCCAGTGTCATGCCCCTTAGCCATATATGCCCCTTGTAGCCAGTGTCATGCCCCCTTAGCCATATGTGCCACCTGTAGCCAGTGACATTCCCCCTTAGCCATATATGCCCCCTGTAGCCAATGACATGTCCCCTGTAGCCAGTGTCATGCCCCTTAGCCATATATGCCCCCTGTAGCCAGTGTCATGCCCCTTAGCCATATATGCCCCCTGTAGCCAGTCATGCCACCTTAGCCATATATGCCCCCTGTAGCCAGTGTCATGCCCCCTTAGCCATATATGCCTCCTGTAGCCAGTGCCATGCTCCCTTAGCCATATATGCCCCCTTAGCCAGTGCCATGCCCCCTTAGCCATATATGCCCCTGTAGCCAGTGACATGCCCCTGTAGCCAGTTTCATGCCCCCTTAGCCATATATGCCCCATGTAGCCAGTGTCATGCCCCCTTAGCCATATATGCCCCCTGTAGCCAGTGACATGCCCCCTTTAGCCATATATGCCCACTGTAGCCAGTGACATGACCCCTGTAGCCAGTGTCATTCCCCCTTAGCCATATATGTCCCCTGTAGCCAGTGTCATGCCCCCTTAGCCATTTAGGCCCCTGTAGCCAGTGTCATGCCCCCTTAGCCATATATGCCCCCTTTAGCCAGTGACATGCCCCTTTAGCCATATATGCCCCCTGTAGCCAGTGACATGCCCCTTTAGCCATATATGCCCCCTGTAGCCAGTGATATGCCCCCTTAGCCATATATGCCCACTGTAGCCAGTGAAATGCCCCCTTAGCCATATATGCCCCCTGTAGCCAGTGACATGCCCCTTTAGCCATATATGGCCCCTGGAGCCAGTGATGTGCCCCCCTTAGCCATATATGCCCCCTGTAGCCAGTGATATGCCCCCCTTAGCCATATATGTCCCCTGTAGCCAGTGATATGCCCCCTTAGCCATATATGTCCCCTGTAGCCAGTGATATGGCCCCCCTGTAGCCAGTGATATGCCCCCTTACCTAATAAAAAAAAACAAAAAAAAACTACTTACCTCATGATGCAAGGTCCGCTTGTCCTGGTCGTGCTGCTTGAGAGCGTTGTAAGCAGCGTGATGTCATCACGCTACTTACGTCGTCTCGCGGGGCCCGGGACCTCCTCGGCCGGCAGAGCTGCCGGCTTAGGAGACCCAGCGTCGCAGGGGGTGATGAAAGCGGCGCGTCACGCCCCCTGCAATGCTCAGGTGTATGTATGGCGCTCGGTGAGCGCCGTACATACAGGGGAGAAGACAGGACGGGAGTGATCCGTCCTGCCTCCTCCCCGACTCTGACTGTGACTGCTGTGAAACAAGCGTGCAGTCAGAGACATCGGCGGGCGCAGCCCGCACTAACGAGTGCTCCAGGCCCATGGCAGCGGCCTGGAGCCGCCGAGACTCGGGGCACAGGCAGATTCATTCGGGACTCGTGCCCCGAATGAATCTGCCTAGAGATTCCCCTGCTGGTCAGGCTGTGGGTAATTAGCATGTCGACGCCTTCCATATTTAAAGATCCACTAATTACTCTGACATAAGAGCAGGAGATGTTTATCTAAAGTCCAGAGAAGCTCCAGAACTAAAGTAAAAAAAAGTAATTGTTTTCCTTTGTTTGTGAGATCAGATAACACTCAAGCTCTCAAGCTGCTGGCAGTTCTGTGTGCCAACTTGTATGATGAAGTCATCTCTGCTATCAGATAAGACACACAGCAGGGGAGAGCAAGGCAGGAATTCTGGTAACCTACAGAAACCCGAGTGCACTCAGAGCTGATAAAATAACTTTTATCTCCTCAACAAAAAAAACAAAAACAAATAAACAAAGCAATATATTTGGAAAAAGTCTTCAATTACTGTTCCCTGCAAGTTGAAAGCTAATCCTTGTAATGAGACAACCTCTTTAAGGTGATGCATGCCTTTTTCTGTTGCAAAGAAATATGACACTAAAAGGAAAAATCCATGCACGAAAGATTATATCCAATAATCTAATATGTTTTTAATCCTAGTTGGCTGCATCTATAGGATCATTCCTTGCATATTAGGTTTGAAAACAAAACCATTTCAGATTGTCCATTCATGGTCTGATATCTCACATGGAAGCAACAATGAGACCAAGACTTGAATTCTAGATGTAAAGACATTTCTGACGAAAAGTATTTGGCACTAACAGGTCACTTTCCCTTTTGTCATGAAAAAGACAGACAAACAGATGGTGCAGATGATGAGAAGACTTGTGGGAAAAGTAAGCTTCTTTACTATTACTCCCAAAACCAGTGTTTAACCCTTTTTTTGTATCATCTTGGAACCCATTGAAAACATTTTTTCATCCTGAGGAAGCACTATTATGTTATTTTGGGATTTAAACAGTCCTCCTCATCTCGTTGTTCACATTCTGACATCATGAGACCAAGACAACACCTTACAACTGATCAATAGCACCTCATCATTGCGAGGCTTCAAGCAGGATGCTCTCAGAAGTAAGTGACCACTGTGCTTAGATTTCACGTAGTGTCATCAGCAGGTTGTAACAGAGATACAAAGAAACTGGAAGAGTCACAGAAAGGCAAGGAAGTGGCTGTCCTTTGGCTCCATCATACACTGATGACTGCGTCATTGTAAACAATACCCTGCGTAACCGGATGATGAATGACACACAGCTCCAGGCACATTTAAGGGCGTGAGAGGCAACAAAGTGTCACGTCAGACCATTCGTAACCATTTAGATCAGTGTGGTCTGCATGCTAGATGAATGGCAAGGATACCTGACCTGGCTGATGCATAGTTCTCTCCTTGACATCTTCAGCATCATTGGCGGCCATCATTTCTGCTCACAGTGAGTCGACTTTCATGACTGAACAGAACTGAGGACCACAGGTCCCTCGTCCAGCATAGATGCTCCCTGTTCCATGAAAGACGATGATGCCTGTGCCCGGTGGTGTGGTCATGTCATCTAGCACGCAGACCACACTGATGTAAACAGTTACCAATGGTCTGACATCACCCTTGGTTGCCTCACATCCCCCTAAACCTACTTGGAGTTGTGTGGCATTCATCATCCGGTTCTGTTGGACATTGTTTCAAGAAATTTTATGTTCATGCTAAAATTTCAACCAAAAGCCAAATATCCCTTACTTTTTGTGAGTAGTGTATGTCAGAAGTTTTGATCACTGGGGATCCCAGTACTGAACACTAAAGCAAAGGGGCAGAATCGCTCAGATGAGCATCGTACCCATTTATTTTTGCTCAGCTATGCTCAGAAAGCCAATTGTGTGATATGTATGGTTTCATAGAAGATCTCACAAACTTTATATAATTCCATACACCACTCACTTGTTTCTTCCAGGAGAGCTGAGCAGAGTCAATCAGAAACAAAGTAATACAGCACTGAGCTGAACAATTCTGTCCATTCATTTTAATGTTTAGTGGCACCTCCAGTACTTGAACCCTCACTGATCAAAACTTCTGACATGTCACTATGGAACCTATAATAAAGTTTTTGTCAAGCTCTTCTTTATGCCTTTAACCATTTAAAGAGACAGACAATTTCAGTCTTAAAGAAAAAGTCCACCGATGAACATTCATTTAGAGTTTTAATGTAAATCTCATTTACTTAAAAGTTAGTCACTGTAAATACAATGTATCACTCACTTATTTTGTACTGATCTAGAGTTTCAGACTGTATTATTGTCCCAAGTTGCATTCACAGTTCTGCTGGTTTTTACTGTTAACAGTCCACAAACAGCTGGACACATTCCAATGTGGAAAAATCTCTCCTTGAGGAGAGGAACCAATAAATTGGTCGGTGTGAGGGTTTACTTGCCAAAATACCCCGAAACAGCTGTCTGTAGTTGAACTTAACTGGTTTGGCTCAAATCCCTTTCACATTGCTAGGTTCCTGCGAGCTACATGTGAACTGAGGATAACTGAGCTGAAGCTTCTGGGCCCACCACCCATTACCAATTCGTATCTTGCACCATATCAGCTTATCAGTGGGACCTTTTATTAAAAAAAAAATTCTATCAGGATTCCTGATTAGACTGCTGCCAATACTACCCTGATGGCGCCCCTGCATCAGATTACTGAACAGTACTTGGAGTAAAAACTATAATTTCCAAAACATATCTCATGGGTAAAAACTTTGATCACACTATGAGCCAGCAAAAAATACTAAAATCTAAAAAAGTAAAAAAAAGTCTTTAGTATTTAGATTCATGCACATAGCAATGTCTTTGGTAGCATACAAAGTCCCACGGGACCATATTATAGGCCTTTAGTGTATGGTGCCCTCATGAAATTAACTCCGCATGCCACCCACTTATATGGCATCGTGGGTAAATAACCACTATATGCATTGGGATAAAAGTGAAAGCACACTAAGGTACAGCATGGTCCTCAGTAGATAATTGTTGCCTCATTATGGATGAATAACATGGCCATGTGTATGATACCTATGTTCTTTTGCTATACATATTGTATCATGGCAAATAAAAATGCTATAAAATGTTAAATCTCTGCTAGAAATTCAGTGTAACATAAACATAGCAAAGAAACAAAGATAAAAATCAGCAAGGATAATAACTTCCAGTTTGTGGGTGGTCTGCGCAGTTACCCATCAGCATGCATGCATCATTACAAGACAAAAACATTGTTTTGTCCGTAAAATCATGTGTATTGTTTTTGTACTTGTTCTTTGTTTCATTTTTCCCCTTACAAAGGGTCAAGGATACTTCAGTGGATTAATAGGTTTGCTGGCAGAAAGCGGTAATCCTTGTGTATGTTAGTATCTCCAGGGCAAGCAGCCCCCTACAGAGTTGATGTGCCTGGCAGCAGGAGCAGGGACGCTGATATGTGTCCACATTCATAGCCATGTCATACTGTGAGCTGAATGCAATCTGGCTGAAGCATCTATACTAAACGATGCATGTCTTGTCAGCTTTCAATTGGTTAAATAAAGTATCTGGTTTCTAGGATTAACCTTTGTTTCTGGGACAATGTAAACTGTAGTGGAGAACGAATGGGCATGTAGGCATTAAAAACAACCGGTAGTACAAGGTCATCATCACCTTCTTCATATTATGTCTGTATATATAAGATATCCTATATAAGGCGAAATAGAATTGTGTTCATAGAAATCAAAACAACTGAAAATTACATTTTTGTAATTGCCAAATTGTAAAGTGCTGCAGAATATATTGGTGCTATATAAATAAAGATTATTATTATTATCATTTATATTAAAGCGCCATTGATTAAATGGCGCTGTACATTCGAGGGGGGTTACATACATAACATGTCAAATGAGTACAATGATAACAATGAATGACTTACAACTGGCACAACAGAGGGAGAGAGGACCCTGCTCACGAGGCTTACAATCTACAAGGAGGAGGAGAGAGACAGGAGGTGGGGGGCAGGCATGTTTGTGGGATAAAGCAGACCAAAGCAACACCCCAACTGCTCATAAGGATAAGCCTACATACTATCCGGCCCACTTTCATGTCTTGGTCACTCTCCAAAATTAAAATACATAACAGGTAAACACCAAAACGAGAGTCCATGATCGTCACACATCAAAATCTCCACCAATCCAAAAGACTAAAAGACACCAAAAGTTATGAGGTAAACAGAAAGTCACCAAAATGATGTGACAGGTGACCCACACATCCACACCACCTTGTGTACACGGAAGGAAAGGGGAAGAGCATAGCGGTGTCACATATATGAAATGAGCAATATTTGTGTCATACAGACTTCAGGTTCTAAGCTGCACATGCTAGTTTCAAGGCTAGGATTGCCACCAGGGCAGCAAACCACTGGTAAACATGGTAATAAGATTCACAGTTTCCACTTAAACCCAGCGGCAGGGAAAATGCCCAAAAAAACAAAAAATCACAGAAAAACTTTCTACAAGGGCCCGACTAAAATATAACTTTTAATAAATCCATGAAAATCTACGTTATTAAACCTATAAACTCCTAGATATATAACACATTAAATAAGGAAATTATACCAATCCATTAAATTGTCTTTACGTTATTCAGAGCCAGGTCATTGCCAATAGATGTATATGACACAAGAGGAAGCATACTCACGGTTAGTTGATCCAGACACAATAGTCCAATATTTTTAATCAGGGAGATAAAATCACAAATAAAGTATTTTCCCTAGGCTACCCCTCTACTGATACCTTATTCTATGTTGAAGTTTTCGTCCCAAAAGGGACGGTCTCATATAAGGTGGCTGACCCTTTACTTAGGCCTGACTCTTTAATAAGGAATACAAATACATAAAGTGCAGTACTAAAGCACTCACTTTCTCTTAATAGTTAAAGAAAACTACCACAACCCGACACGTTTCCCCCCTTATAGGTCCAGGGGGTTTCTCAGGGGATCAAAAAGGTGGCCAAAATGTGCTATTGACCCACAATGGGATCCTTCCCAAATAAATATGGATTGGTGAAGCAGCGCCTAAGAGAAAGCGAGTGCTTTAATACTGCACTTTATGTATTTGTATTCCTTATTAAAGACTTAGGCATAAGTCTTTAATAAGCCACCTTACATGGGGCCGTCCCTTTTGGGACAAAAACTCCATAATAGAATTAGGTATCAGTAGAGGGATAACCTAGGGAAAATACTTTATTTGTGGATTTATCTCCCTGATTACAAATATTGGACTGTTGTGTCTGGATCAACTAACGGTGAGTAAATTGCTTCCTCTTGTGTCATATACATCTATTGGCAAAGACCTGGCTCTGAATAACGTAAAGAAAAATTTTATGGATTGGTATAATATCCTTATTTAATGTGTTATATATCTAGGAGTTTATAGGTTTAATAACGTAGATTTTAATGGATTTATTAAAAGTTTTTCTGTGAAACACAGTAATAAGGTCAGGAATAGTTATTTGCTAGTATTTTGCATCAACTGGCAGATTGCTTGGTTGATGGTGAGAAGAGGGTAAGAAGAAGTTGTGCAGACTGCTTGCTTGAGACAGAGCACACACCAGGGAAAAGAAGCACCACACAGGATGGGCTATGGGAGCATGGCTTGTCTTGTAGGAAGTGGAACAAAACAGCCCTGAAAGAGTGGAAGAGATAAAGAGAAGTGAGTGTCTAAACCTAACACAATCCTGCTACTACATTTTCTATAATTTCTCTACCATATGGGAATTTTTGGCACCATGATTGTGCAGATATTCTGCCAGATACATGACCAATTATTATATATCACCAGCAGGACAGGCTATAATCGTTTGTGCTGCTATTGGCATATAATGTAGACACCAAACATTCCAGTACAAGCTACTGGGCAGACTCTGCACACAGCGGAAATACATCCAGGCACATATCTGGGCTTCTCAAGGTCTATTACTCATCGCAATGTGTAGCTTAATATATCTTTCACACCCCTCCACTAATTCATTCACCCCTCCACTGATTCCATGATTCCATTTGAAGCAATCCGTGAAAACCACCTTCCTTTTATTGGGTTTTTAACTTGGCCAGTATTTTTTAATGAAAAAGTCGACAACCCTATTTAAGGGTGCATTTTGCAGTCACTGTTTTGGCCACAAGATCCTATGGTGATTTGATTCAGTAGAACAATAGGGGAATTTTTTATAGGCATTATATGTTTTTGTAGCCAAAATACAGACCCTAAGATGTAGCCATTCTACATTGATGGGAAACCATGCTAAGCTTAAAGGGGTTTTCCAGTTTTACCAAACACTTGTGGCCGTTGTAATATAGAAAAACAAAATAAATCACCTTTTAAACTCTGTTCCAGCACCGCCGCTGCTCCTAATGCACCTGCTGATGACTTCTTGCGATGCTGCAGTCAAGCACAGGCGTCAGCGGTCATATGCTATATATCCAGAAAGACACCAATGACGCTTGTGAAAATTACAAGATCCGCAGAACAATAATTGAGCATCGTAAGTGTCGGTCGCGGTGGAATGAGCAAGTTTACAAGGTGACTTTTTTATATTATTGAACCTCACTGACCGGCTGACGAGCATTTTGTAGAGTTAGAACACTCCACTAAGTTTTAAGGAAATATAAATATGTTAATCAAATGTTTCATTACTATCCACAGACCAGGGCCATTGATTCTAATCATATTTAAGTATGTTGTACTTAATACAGCATCTGTTTTATGTTAATTTATTCTTGCCTGCAGAAATACAATAGCCAAAAGTATGATATACCCGGGGCCAGTATAACCTGCAGCCTTTCCAACAAGAAACACAATCTTAGGTCGCTTCCTTTATTGCCCTTCAGCCAATTCAGTCTTTGATACAGCTAATAAAAATGATACTGTAAATCAGAGGCCCAATTCATTTTTATTATATCGGCCATGCTTGTAAACTTCACTGGGAAATGCTTCCAAATGTAATGAATGTTTTATCAAGCCATAGCGATACTACAAAACTGTATATGAGGATGAGATAATAGTCACCATAGTTACCCAACAACAAGTCTTACATAAGAATCACAGCAAGCCCTGGGCAACAGATGAAAGGATCCAACATTCATTATGCAAATGCGCGCCTTCCCTATGTCAACATGTCACCAGTATACAAATACTTCCTGCCACATGCTGACCCTTGAAAAATACAAGGAATTCTGTTAGAAAGAGTCATTTGTATCCATGTCTCTCACATGTATACTAAAATGTGGCTTCACCCAAAAATAAAACTCATACTGCAACATCTGAATCAGGTGAAGGAATATATGAAGTGGGCTTAAAGGTTTGGAGAGGGGATGA
This sequence comes from Phyllomedusa bahiana, assembly GCA_025379985.1. Classification (NCBI taxonomy): domain Eukaryota; kingdom Metazoa; phylum Chordata; class Amphibia; order Anura; family Hylidae; genus Phyllomedusa; species Phyllomedusa bahiana. The sequence goes on from JAODAL010011522.1 coordinate 90,546, forward strand.
AATGCACAATGATCGTCTGAAATTTAATTCCAGTTTTATTTGAGGCTATGTCTACACTGCAGTGGACAAAAAACGACCTGAAAACGAATTACTAAAAACGTTCATGAAACTGCGTTTTCTGTCCACTGCCTGTCAAAAGCAGCTGAAAAAACTTCAGTTTTTTGGCGCGTTTTTCGATTTGGAGCGTTTTTTGAAGCGTTTTTTTTGAAGCTTTTTTTGGAGCGTTTTTGCTCTGCTTTTTATTGTATGCACAAATTAAGCCATTGGATGTAAGCTACACCCTACAGGTGGAGTTAACATGTTAAGTAGTCACTTCCTTTAGATCACTGTAGCCATTGTGAGCACATTGTCCTTTGTGTGCTGCTGCTGCTGCGTTCTACTACTTTATTAAATTTTGCACCAGATTCTTGCACCAAAATCCACAAAACACCACATTATCTTTGCATACAGCAAGATAACTGTATTAGCATCAAAAACTGTAAAGAAAAGTATTTTAGCACCAAAATCCCAAAAAACGCATTATTGCTCCAAATTCCCTTAAAAAAAAAATATTTTTAGTGTCAGAAGCGTGATCAGTTTATTACCGTCAACATTTTTAAAGCTATTGATCTTAGCCCCCAAATCTGTCAAAAAACAGATTCTGGCGCAGAAATCTGTAAAAAATTAATTTATTTGCGTCAAAAGCTAGATCACTTTATTAGTGCCAAAATCTGTAAAGATACGGATTTTAGCCCCGAAAGCCTTAAAAGAACGGATTCTGGCGGCGAAATCTGTAAAAACGTACTTTTTGGTGTCAGAAGCGAGATCACTTTATTAGCGGCAAAATCTGTAAAAAAAATTATTTTAGTGCCAAAAAACGTAAAAAAACGGATTCTTGCACCAAAATCCGTAAACAAACGTATATTTGGCATCAGAAGCGAGATAACGTTATTAGTGATAAAATCTGTAAAAAAAAATTATTTTAGTGCCGAAAAACGTAAAAAAAAAGGATTCTTGCGCCAAAATCTGTAAAAAAAACGTATTTTTGGCGTCAAAGGCGAGATAACGTTATTAGCGCCAAAATCTGTACAAAAAATTATTTTAGTGCCAAAAAACGTAAAAAAACGGATTCTTGCGCCAAAATCCGTAAAAAAAACGTATTTTTGCCGTCAGAAGCGAGATAACGTTATTAGCGCCAAAATCTGAAAAAAAAAATTATTTTTGTGTCAAAAAACATAAAAAAACTAATTCTTGCGCCAAAATCCGTAAAAAACGTATTTTCAGCGTTAGTAGCAAAATAACTTTATTAGCGCCAAAATATGTTTAGAAAAGGATTTTAGCATCAAAATCTGTAAAAAAAAAACTGATTCTGATGCCAAAATCTGTAAAAAAAACATATTTTTAGCGAAGAAAATATGAATTGCGCAAAAATCGTTAGCGACCAAAACGTAATCATTTTATTACAAAAGGTACAGACAAGGACACATCAGAGACTTGTATGCAGATTTGATAAGATATAACCTTTGTTACACCCATTATAGGTGGGACTTGGGTCTCTGGGAGGGTTTTCATTGAAAAATCGCGGCAAAAAACGCCACGAAAACGCGCCAAAAAACGCGCCAAAAAACGTCCGCCGCTTTCCATAGACTCCTGTAGTAAATTTTCTGCCCTGTTCTGGCGTTTTTTAGAGCATGTTGCAAAATATGACCAGTAAAAAAAAGAGCAGAAAAAAGAAGCTCAGTGTAGACAGCAGGAGAGTTTTACATTAGAAGTCTATGGGAGATGATTACAATCATTTTCCCAGCGTTTTTAGAAAACGAAAAACGCTGAAAAAACTGACGTTTTTCTGTGCAGTGTAGACATAGCCTGACAATTAAAGGGGTTTTCTCTCTACAAAGATTAGCTTTTAACATGAAGGGACAGGTGATTGAACACTTTTTCCAAATGTATTTGTCATGAGATAAGAGAGATTTTATCTGCTCTGACTGCATACAGTTTTCTCTGGTTACATCCATATTTTTGTTTCCTAATTAGAGAGCAGGGAGTAATGTCACCATGGATGGAGCTCACACTCAGAGCAGACTAATTATCTCTAACAATATTATCTTTTGTTTAATAAGCAGTTGTTTTCACTCTTCAGAGCACTTGTAGCTATGTTTACTCTAACAAGATTAGCTTTTGTTTACAGATAAGCAATTGTTTTCACTCCTCAGAACACTTGTAGCTTTGTTTACTCTAACAAGATTAGCTTTTGTTTACAAATAAGAAGTTGTTTTCACTCCTCAGAGCATTTGTAGCTTTGTTTACTGAAGATCAAATCTCCTGCACTTACATCTTTGTTGTGTCTCAGCTAGTTATAGGAAAGCTAAATATGACAATTACTGCTATAGAACCATGCATGGCTTGCTAAAACAGAGGATAATAAGCTGCTTGTGACTCAGCATGGTGAGAAAAGCAGTTAAAGCATTACTGCATTGCAGAGAAGACAATCGTATGGTGTTCACAGATACAAGGATTGTTAACTGTATAGGCCTGTATCCACCAAAACTTGGGCAATGAAGTATGCAAATGGGAAGAAGAGAGTATGTATAGAGGGTAAAAAAATAGGAGTAAAAAGGACCATGCAAAAACTCTATGGAAACTGTGCAGACGCCCCCTACTGGCAAAAAACAGATGGGTTCCCGCAGTGTGGTTATTGTGTGTTGTGCCATACTAAAGTGAGGACACTTGATCATTCTTGGCCTGTTGGAAGTGGGATAAACCACAAGCCAAATGTGGTGGTGTGCCATAAATGTGAGACTGAGACAACTCATGGCTACAGAGAAAACCAAATAATCCTGACTTGTGAGACTGCTATGTCTTGGTTACATATGGTACCATGCAATTCCCCTTGTGAGACAGGTGATTTCTGTGAGCGCGACATAAGATAGGACAATGGTAGACAAGTGCGTCTACTAACAGAAAAGTGAAAGACATTTGCCAAAATAAACAGAAGCATCTTCTCATCTGCTGTTCAAGCTGCAGCAGGACCACCAGATATATATCATAGATTCTACTAGATAGTGAACTGCAACAGCAAATTGACTTTGAAAATCTTAGTTCTGGCCATTTGTTTAATTTCTTGTGTATTCTGATGTCTGACCTATATACCAGTAGGAATACACTCTACTTGCCCTGACATATTGCTGTCTGACTATGTTTATTGCCCTGTGCTGTGGGTAGTGACCTGAGTCTCCTGCAGAGAAGACCAGATAGCTGTAGAGAGGTTAAAGGGTCCTCCACAGCATAGCCATTTATCAAGTTTATTGGCAACAAGTGTAATCACCTTTGTCTACAGGGAAGGCCCCTTTACAATCCTATATTTTACTTCCCATCACTTGCAGGAGATAAAGTACTTGAGTTAGGAAAAGGACTTTGTTCCATTTGTCTTTGGGGAAGGATGTGCCAGGTACTTGTTCTTAATTACACTTAGCATTCCATTCTACTCAAAGATTAGATTTGCAGAGAAAACAAAAAAATAAAATATAACTGAAATCATGTGGGAAAATGAGTGTGTTGAATCATCCAAAATGCAATAGAGGAAACAATGTATTTGGTGGTAGGCATATCAAGCATTCCTGATCACGAATGATTTAAAATTAAAATCCTGTAATTAAAATTCCACCTTGTAAACCTTATATCAGAATACTGATGGAATTACATTTCAGTGTATTTCACATACTGTTTTGCTACCAGTACTACATTGTATAAATTGATGAAAAATAACTAACCAATGGAATTTGTGTCACACTTAACATTAACCCCTTAAAGCCGAGGTCTTTTCTTTTTTCACGTTAGCTATTCCCTCCCCGCATTCACAGAACAATAAATTTTTTAATTTTTCATATTACCATAGAATATACTGGGAAACCGCAAAATGTGAAAAAAACTTACTTGCGCCATGTTTGCAGACGTTTTGTTTTTATGGTGTTCAATCTTTGGTAGAAATGATGTGCTGCCTATATTCCACAGGGCTTATCTGTAAACAAAAATGTACGGTTTTAATTATGTTTTGGTACCATAAAAAAAATTCCAAACATTTTCTAACTTTGAAATTTGTGCTGCAGCGGCATTTTCTAAGACCAATAACTTTTTTGTACTAAAACCTATGGATTATAGTGATGGCCATTTTCTGCGGGCTGAAGTGTATTTTTTTTATTGCTGCCAATTTGGAACATGCAAATTTTTTGAATACATTTATTCCAATTTTTAAGGGACTTGAAATGACCAAAAAAAACGCAAGGCATTTTGAATTTTATTTCTTCAACGGTGTTCAGCATACGGAATAAATGAGGTTATATTTTAATAAATCAGACTTTTTCAGACACAGCGATACCAAATATGTGTAACTTTTTTACTATTTAACTTTTTTTTTTACTTGTAAAATGGCAAAAGGGGGGTGATTTAAAAAAAAAAAAAAAAAAAATATATATATATATAATATATATATTATATATATATATATATATATATATATATATATATATATATATATTTATTTTACACTTCAAAACATTTTTCTAACTTTAACTTTGCGTCCCTGCTACAAAGCCCCTTACCTGCATTAGGATGTACTCATACGTCCAATGTTGATAAGGGGTTTAGGGGTAAATCCAGTTAAAATGATGTAACAAGTAGATATATAGTATGAGATCACATTAATGGGATCTATGATCTCACACTTCAACTTCCGAAAAAAACATTTATATCTATGATGTCCAATAGATGCCGGTCCAACCTCTGGGACTTGCAATTACCTTGAGACCAGACCCCCAAATTCCTCCATGCAGAATGGAGAGGTAGCCATGCTTGTGTGCCACTCTCTGATCATTTCAGTAGGAGTTCTGAGTATATAGCACACCATAGAACAGAAATTCCCATGTAACCTCTTCCTGACACAGTTTTGGTGCAGACATTTTTTTGTTTATCTCTACCTTTAGACTGTTGTGTTTTTCATGCATCATTTATTTTACCATATATTATTAATACAACTTTTTGGTGTCTATTTTTGGTGAAGCAATGTGACAAAAAATAAATAATCACATTTATTAGTTATTTATTTTTATGGCATTTAGCACATAGGATAAATAATAACATATTTTGACAGTTTAGACTTTTACGGTCCAGTTATACCAAGTATGCTTCTCTAGTGTGAACTTTTATTCTTATTTAGTTTTTTTTGTTTAATGTTTGAGCTAATTAACTTATTTTACTTTTTTGTAGTTCCACTAGGTGATTTAATTGCTTGCATAATACACTGCAATATTTATGTACTGCAGTGTAATGTTAAGACTTTATAAGAGTGCTAAGTAGTAGAAGAGTGAAGAAATCAGGCGATACCTTTTAGAGGCTAGCTGAATATTTAATGGTGAGCTTTCGAGAGTACTAGCTCCCTTCTTCAGACATGGTGTTATACAAGAACTGAAAATTTACATACTTTTTATATACAACAGACATGGATCTTCAAAGGAACTTAGATTCCTTAAAAAAAACAAAATGCAATATAATAAGAGCAGTTATTTACAACAGGTTAAGAAAGAAACAATCTGGAAACTTGTGAGGCGTGACAGGAGGGATCAGAAATTATTTCTGTTATCTGCTATCAGGGGTGATTTGTTGCCCTCACAGTTCATAGATAGTGTGACATGAAGCTGCTATGAATATTCAGTCCATTTTTCAGAGTTTTAAATTTTTGCATTAACTTATATTCCCATTCCTTCCTCTCCCTCTGTGTCTTAAAATGCCCCATTAAGACCATAACTTGCAAATCTTCCATGGAGTGATTTTCTCCAGAGAAATGTGCGGCCACTGGCAGATCAGTTCTGCTGTTGTTAATGGTGAATCTTTGTGAATTCATGCGCTGGCTGAGTCTCTGCCCTGTTTCTCCCACATAAAGGCCTCTGGTTGTACATTGCGCGCACATGATCAGATACACCACATTGGAAGACCTGCGGGAAAATGTCCCCCTAATTCTGTGCACCTGCTGTGACTGTGGGACAGGTACACTGTCAGTAGTGTGGATGTGCCGGCAGGTCTTGCACCTGTTCTGCAGGCAGGGTGAGGTGCCATTTTCTGTTGGGGCCTTCAGGGCACTCCGGACAATAATACGCCACAGGTTTGGTGGTTGCCGAAAAGACAGGACGGGAGGGACTGAGAATATGTATTTGAGTCTGTTGTTTCTATGTAGCACAGGTTGAAGTTCCTTGGCAATCTTTCGTATGATCTCCAGCTGTGGGTTGTAGGTGACAACTAGGGGCACTCGTTCTTCATTCTGGGTCTCTTTGTACGTGAGCAGACTGTCTCTGTTGATGGCGGCCGCTTTGCTGATTTGGTTGTCTGTCAATTTTGGTTTGTATCCAAGTTTGAGAAATTTTGTCCTCAGATCCAGAAGGTGTTTGTCCAGGTCTGCTTTGTCGGAGCAAATCCGATTGTATCGTATAGCTTGGCTGTAGATAATAGGCTGTCTTGTGTGCTTGGGGTGGAAGCTGTCATTTCTGAGGTAGGCAGTTGTCTGTTCGCTTCAAACCCCATCCACTACTGCAAACTTGGAAATGATCCCACAGAAGCCTATATGAAATAACTAAAGGATATGATAAAGAAGTTTCCAATTCAGGTCCGGAAGCAGGTGGAAGTGCTTATCCCAGAGGATCCCAAGCCGGGCTGCTTCTATATGCTCCCCAAGAACCATAAAGATGGCAACCCTGGGAGGCCTATTATTTCGGGCATTGGGACACTGACAGAGAATATCTCAGGTTGGGTGGAAAATCTCCTAAAACCCCTGGTCAAAGATACTCCAAGCTACATCCAGGACACCACTGACCTTCTTAACAAACTGAATGCCTTCGGTTCACTACCTGAGGGTACCATTTTAGCCACTATGGATGTGGAATCCTTGTATACAAACATACCCCACAAGGATGGAATTGCAGCATGTCAGGTGCACCTAGAGAAACAAGACCTCCCAACAAAACCAGTCACAGAGCTCATCCAGTTCATACTCAGCCACAACTATTTTACTTTTGGAGAAGACCTGTATCTACAGCGAATGGGAACTTCAATGGGGTCCAGTGCGCCCCAATATGCAAATCTCTTTATGGCGGAAGTGGAAGGAGCATATTTATCAACATGCACCACCAAACCCATGATGTACCTCCGTTATATCGATCATATCCTTGTCATCTGGACTGCGGCGAGGAGGTCCTAATTCAATTCCATAATGAATTCAATAACTATCACCCCACCATCAACCTTACGCTTACCTATTCAGAGAGCAAAATCCACTTTCTGGATACCACAATACACATCAAAGAGCACCAGCTACTCACATCAATATACCACAAACCCACAGACAGAACGGCCTACCTCAGAAATGACAGCTTCCACCCCAAGCACACAAGACAGTCTATTATCTACAGCCAGGCTATACGGTACAATCATATTCGCTCCGACAAAGCAGACCTGGACAAGCACCTTCTGGATCTGAGGATGAAATTTCTCAAACTTGGATACAAACCAAAATTGACAGACAATCAAATCAGCAAAGCAGCAGCCATCAACAGAGACGGTCTGCTTACATACAAAGAGACCCAGAATGAAGAATGAGTGCCCCTAGTTGTCACCTACAACCCACAGCTGGAGATCCTACGAAAGATTGCCAAGGAACTTCAACCTGTGCTACATAGAGACAACAGACTCAAAGACATGTACCCAGTCCCTCCCCTCCTTTCTCTTCGGCAACCACCAAACCTGTGGCATATTATTGTCTGGAGCGCCCTGAAGGCCCCAACTGAAAATGGCACCTCACCCTGCGTACAAAACAGGTGCAAGACCTATAGGCACATCCACACCGCTGACAGTGTGCCTGTCCCACAATCCCAACAGGTGCACAGAATTAGGGGGACAATTTCCTGCAGGTCTTCCAATGTGGTTTATCTGATCATGTGCGCGCAATGTACAACCAGAGGCCTTTATGTGGGAGAAACAGGGCAGAGACTCAGCCAGCGCATGAATTCACACAGATTCACCATTAACAACAGCAGAACTGATCTTCCAGTGGCCGCACATTTCTCTGGAGAAAATCACTCCATGGAAGATTTGCAGGTTACGGTCTTAATGGGGCATTTTAAGACACAGAGGGAGAGGAAGGAATGGGAATATAAATTAATGCAAAAATTTAAAACTCTGCAAAATGGACTGAATATTCATAGCAGCTTCATGTCACACTATCTATGAACTGTGAGGGCAACAAATCACCCTGATAGCAGATAACAGAAATAATTACTGATCCCTCCTGTCACGCCTCACAAGTTTCCAGATTGTTTCTTTCTTAACCTGTTGTAAATAACTGCTCTACTTATATTGCATTTTGTTTTTTTTAAGGATTCTAAGTTCCTTTGAAGATCCATGTCTGTTGTATATAAAAAGTCTGTAAATTTTCAGTTCTTGTATAACATCATGTCTGAAGAAGGGAGCTAGTACTCTCAAAAGCTTACCATCAAATATACTCAGTTAGCCTCTAAAAGGTATCGCCTGATTTCTTCACTCTTCTACTACTTTCTATGGCTAACACGGTACAACATTATACTACTAAGAGTGCTAAGATAAGAGACATGGGAGCCTTCATTAGGTTCACAGCCACACTTTCCAGTTCTGAAGTGGGGGTGATCAGGTGACAGAATCAGGATTCGCTGACACCTGCTGTGTATGTCCCCATGCTGTACACACATGATAGTTAAGGGGTAGGATTTAGTGACCTCCATTGCTCATTCTATAGGTGATGGTATGATAGAATTGAACATGGTCTTCTATCATGTACTGCCTGATATCTTTTTTTTGGTAGCATGGTCATGGTTGGCTGTTTCGTGCGAATGCTGAATTTCTCTTGTACTGATAATGAGCAATTTGTGTATAAGGAAAAAGTGATCTGACAGTATTTTCAAAATAAAGTAACGATGTTAAGCCTAAGGCGATCAAATAATGAGCGTGCAGTGTGTGAAGAGCTATTAGAAGTTATAATTATCAGCTGGACTGTAGCCTGCTCTAATCCTATCAATTTGTTCA